>JANSTT010024468.1:0-37896 GCA_026745375.1 Platyura marginata | reverse complement strand
AAAGTATCCGGATATTTGAAAAGTATGTATCGGATATTATCCGATACCAAAAAAGACCGATACTGCACATCACTAATAAATAGCGAGGTATAAAATGAAAATATAAAATTGTAGCAGAACAGAAAGAGAAAGATTTCATATTTGCCATGAATAATAGAGTATAGAGTAGGCATAATGGACCAATACCAATACCCATTAATAGGTGTTTAGGGAGGAGATGGAAGATAACTTCCAAAAAAACAAAACAAAAGTTAAAAAATGTATGTTAAACGACAAATAATTTCTAGGATCTACCAAATGCAATGAATGCCGCAGAAATTACCGACAAGTTAGGCCTCCATTCGCTGAGAAACCGAAACTGGTACATTCAAGCGACATGCGCAACAAGTGGTGACGGTTTATACGAAGGTCTCGATTGGTTATCCAATCAATTAAAGAATGCAAATCGCTAAGGAAGAAAGTATATCTATAATATTAATTAAAACAAAAAAAAACAAAAAAAATACTAAATAAGTACAGCAACAAACACAGAACATCATAATTTAATTATAAATAAATTATTATCATCCATTTAAATGAGGTTTAAAGCGAGAAAAAAAAATAAATGAAGATATACCAACACACGCATACCACCCAAAAAAAAAAAAAAATGTCCCAAAATAAAAAGAACTTTTTAACTAATTGTGGTATTTTATCGGGGTTTTGTTTTTCTATTTCGATTATTATTAATTTAATTTTTTTTTTTGAATAATTAATTAATTTCGACTACAGACATACGATCGTAAGTGTATGTGTGTGTGTGGCGACCGAGCGTTCATCATTTTGTATACCAGCGCGTGTAGTTTATATAACAAAAGAAAACAAGAAAAACCGAAATGCGCTTGTGTGAAAATCAACAAACATTCTTTTAAAAATAATAAAAAATATAAAAAAAATTTGTTTATAAAAAACAGACTCAAGTGTGGTGATTCCTGTATGCTGTTCCGTTTTAATTATAATTATAAAAAAAAATATAATAAAAATAAAACTTAAATAATTTAAAAAAAAAAATGCTTTTCTGCGCATGTGCTACCTGTCCCCTGACATCGGTTCGATTTCATAATATTTATTTTTTATACGATTTTTTGTTGTTGATCACAGGAATTATTTTATTACAAAATGCTTGCATAATTTTATTTATTTTTTTATTTTTTTTTTGTTCGTTTACGTAAATATTTGTTGTGACCAATTTTTCGTGGGAATTTTTGTTTTACTTCTTTTTGGCATTGGAATAAATAGAATATTTATAGAAAAATAGCCACACAAAAAGAGAGGGAACTAGTAGCTAATTTATATGTGCAGTATTATGTATTGTTAAACATTCGTTCGGGTCGTTTGCACCAAATTAATGTTTTATTAAAAAAATAAATAAAAAATAAAAAAAAATATTTTTTTTTTCTATGTAAACCATGTTGATCAGAATATTGCTGTGTTGTTGTGTATTGCCTGTCTTTATATGATATAATTTTATGTAAAAAAAAAAAATGTTTAGTTTATGATACAATTCCACTTTTTACTTATATATAATTCCAAATAAACGACTATGTACAAAAAAAAAAAAAAATTTAATCTTTTTTTTTTGTGGCCTGTATTTAAATCATATCCGAAATTCAAACGTCACGATCACAACAAATTTTCATATTATTACTGCACTTGAGCACTACTTGTAGGCTAGTAGCGTATTTGGTTTTTTTTTTGTACGTACTATTATTAAATGTAGCGGACATGTAGCATTTTGCCGCTCTTTTTTTTAATTTAAATTATTAAATATAATTTGGAAATAAAAATTTTATTATTAGGAAAAGTTTGTCTTTTCTTTTTTTTTTTTTTTCTTTTGTGATACCATACAGGGGCGCCTCCATAATAATGTTTACCATTTCGATCTTATTTTGTTCGAAAATGGACTTAAAGTGATTTTAGGTTACAGCGCCACAGCTAGCTAGGCGATTAGAAAATCTTAAAATTGCAGACTCAGCTACCAGCTACACAACAGCAGGCAGACGGGTCCAGGTCAGTAAGAATTTGCCAACTCATTTTGTAGTATAATATGGCTAACTATAAATTATACAACGAACATTTCGTAACAAGAGACTTAAATAGGTTTCTACAACCCAGAATCATCGTTCGAAATGATGAACAAAAACTTATACGAGAGATTGGATCCATTTCGGCCATTTTTTTGGGAATATCCAGAATAAAATACGTTTGCTCAAATTGATTTCTGAAGATCTACTATTATAAATCTTTGAACGACTGTTCAATTTTAAAAAAAGGACTTTCCTTACTATTATCTTGAAATTATTTGTATTTTTTGTTACTTTAAAATTCCTACTCACTTTAAGAGGTTTTTTTTAAAAATTAACGTGGAAAAGGATTAGAAGACATTTGCTTTAAAAATCCCACCATTGGCAACTGATTTTTTCGTGTATTGCAATGATTTTCAAACCAATTTGAATAAATATAGCCTCATCAATCTATTTCCAATCCATTTTGGCCTGCTAATATTTTTCCAATTTTCTAATAAAAATTCGAGGAAATTAGTTTTTCTTAAGAATCAACATCAACAGTTAGGTGCAGCACATTGGGTTTGCAGCAGATCGTTTTTCTCCAAATTCTAAATTGTACAAGTAATTTGTATAGAAAAACAAACATCCACCTAACAATTTTGATTTATCTATTTGGTTGGGAGTTTCAAGAATATTCATCATTGTATATTATAGACCAGAACGGTTTCCATCCGTTTAATGAACGCGTACCATTCACACAACTGAAAAGTTCATAAGAATATCCAAATTTTCATAGATTTTGGCATTTCGTTTTAAAATAAAGGAGACGACTTTAAACCCCAGGTGTTTCCAATTCTTGTAGTAGGCACCTAGATTTAAAATAAGGGACTATACGAAAACGTTGTAGTATTCCAGAATGAAAAGTGACTATTGTTGATTAGTATCTTTTTTTATAATTGTGCCAAGGAGTCTGAATCTAGGATTTTTTTCAAAAAGATTAAAAATTGTTTATATACTTCGGGTACCACCTACTATTATCTAATGTACCACCATTTGGAAACCACTGGTATAGACTATATATGTAGAGCAAAAAGTGACTAAATCAATAAATGAGCAAATCTCGATTTTATCAATCATTTGGAGAGGTCAGAGGCATTAGACGCACAATTTAATGGCCGATGTTCGATTTCGATCTGTATACGGGGAATTTTTTCTTTATCATTCACGTTTGAAATAATATGATTCTTAACATCTTCTAAACAAAATCTGTGTTCAAAACCCTTATCAGAATATTCAAAACATTGTGAGTTCAGGGCTAAATTTTTTTGTTTTCAATTTTATATACAAGCAAGAAATGGCGTAATATTAGGAACCAATATGTACTAATAAATAACTATTAATGAGAAACATTCAAACTAATTGTTTACTACTTAATTTCTTGAAATCGATTTTATTGGCTCGTCCCAAGTCGGTTCTCTTTTTATATGCTCACGAACTGTATGCATAAAATTCCAATTCTACCAAGGTGTGTCTTTGAGACACATTTCATGTTAAAAACTCTCCTACTCATTTAATATGCATATTACCGATCGGAGGCTTTCGGTATTTTATCATTCAACATTTTTACACAAATAACATTTTTAACTTTTTATTTACATTTAAATTTAATAAAAATAAAAATTACTGGCACAGGTTGTCAAACGTAAAATTAGCCTGGTTAGATTAGGGTTAATAAATAAAATGAAAATTTCAACCATTTATTATATACATTTATTAATTAAAATTAAATTATTATAAATAACATTTATCTCAAAAATTTTACATTTTGAACACACTAACAATTGAAGTTGTATTAGATACCTATACTTAGCACAATTCAAAAAAAAGAAAAAAAAAATCAGAATTAATGGCATCTTCTACGAAATTATTAAATTAAAAGTTGCCAATATCATATTTTGCATTCATTTCATTTCATTATTAGCAGATGCCAGTAATAAGCGAATTTGACTATGTTAATTAATTGCAATTATTTTTATATAATTTATTTTAATACACACACACACTAACACATTGACTCTATACCATTTTTCTAGATTTTGATTGGGACATTTTTTTAAACATCAAACAATAAAACGAAAGAAAATTTATTAAGAGTTCAAATACAAAAATATTTTTGATTGTGCTAGTTTTTGGTAAGTTAACCTTTTAAATTCAAACAAAAATATTTATTTGACTTTTTCTAAAATTTTGCATTAAAAATGTCCAATTATGTTATTAAACTACCACATGTAGTCTCTTCTACAGTCTTAATGTACTGAGAAAAAATATTTTTACACCAAACAAAAGCTCTAAAACGCCATTTTGATTTAAAAACGGTTTTTTTTTAAATTTAAAATATTTTCATTCTCAGTGTAGGTTGTCTTAGGGAAAATATTTAATTAGATTAAAACTGTTCTCTAATTTTTACTCAATCCCACTAAAACAATTGGGTACAAAAAAAATCCAAATAATCTAATTGTGCTCTTTAATTCGGACGTCTATGTCCAACGATAAATTCTATACCACCTGCGTATACCTCCCCCCACTTATGAATCATCTGTCTCAATTACAATCGGTACCTTGTCTTCGGTTTGTTTACCGATGCCAACACTTTTTACGACTTTTTCAAATGTTGTCCGTGCTGTAGCGCCCCAACAACCCTTTGACGCTTCATTCGATGTCAATAGCATTGAGTACGACGTACCCATCGCACCTTCATTACTATGATGAATGCCATACAAAAAATAGACAAGCATTCCAAGTGTAATCCATACGAAAAATCGCATCCATGTTAGGGCGCTCAAGTGAACCATCAATTCAATGTTGAACAATATACTTAATGCTGGAATGTACGGAACAAATGGTACTTTAAATTGTAGTTCAGTGGTGTTTTGTTGATGTCCGACAATGATAACGATGCCTACAAGAAATTATATTATGTTTATTGAATTGATCTTACGTCATTAACGTCAAATTAAACGAATAACTTACATCCAATCATAAGAAACAAAAGAATTCCATACGTAAGTAAATGGACCCAACTGCCTCTATACAAATCATCCCAATAAATTTCAAATTGCATACAGAGTGCAGCACTGACAGCCGTAAATAAAAGAACTGAATACGATACGGCAGCTCCGGGCTTACATCTACTAACAATCACCTCAAGCCATCGATACTGTGGCCGTAATTTTCCCGCCAACGCAATATCAATGATGTGACTGGTTGCCGAAATCGATGCAATACTTGATTGTGATGTATCATCGTCGTCGTCTGGTGATTCCAGAACAATCGGTTTCTCTATAGTCGATGGTTTATATCGCAGTATAATAACGCTGGCGCTTACAATCGTATATGCCAGCAGTGTTCCAATTGACATGAACTCAACGAGCTTTTCCAAATCGAACATCAGAGCCAGCAAACCAGAACACACACCAGACACAATGAGATTTAATATCGGCACCTGTGTACGGCTGTTGACTTGACCGAAAAATGAAAAAATCAATCCGTCCGATGCCATTGCATACAAACATCGCGGAAGACCAAATAAAGATC
Source organism: Platyura marginata (assembly GCA_026745375.1). Lineage (NCBI taxonomy): Eukaryota > Metazoa > Arthropoda > Insecta > Diptera > Keroplatidae > Platyura > Platyura marginata. Next base: position 32,257 of record JANSTT010024468.1, on the reverse strand, counting down.
CAAGCAATGTTGTTGACATGCCACACAGTGCCCCCGCCGATATAACGTACTTTGCCCATGGCATATTTATCGTACCGAATGCATCTGGTAATGCGGCTGCAGGATTTATACTGTAATAGGGAATCATCAGAGTTAATGCGGCACTAACTAGAACGTATGCTGTTGTCACAACACATAATGACAGAATAGTTGCAATTGGTATGGACACCGATGGATTACGTGCCTCCTCTCCACACGTAGCTATACTGTCAAAACCGACAAATGCATAGAAACAAGATGCGGCACCAGCCACGACACCGCCAAATCCATATGGAAAAAATCCCCCCTCGACGGCCAACCAATTTCTCGGATTTGCATACCAAAGACCCAATGATATCACTAAAATCACAACGCATATGTTGATCGTTGTCAAAATTCCATTGAGAACGGCTGTCGTTTTGACGCCCGTTCCTAATGCAGCCGCATACACGATACACACAAAAAATGCCAAAAAATCCGGATACTTAGCCAATAGTTGCTCATGCATTTCACCAGTTATGTCCATTGTTGTATTTGCAATCAATCCATTTACCATTGAATCTACGTAACCACTCCAGGCTCGTGCTACTGACGCAGCACCTAACATATGCTCAAGCAGAATATTCCAGCCAATGACAAATGCCCAAAATTCACCAATTGAAACGTACGTGTACACATAGGCCGATCCAGCTTTTGGTACACGAGTTCCAAATTCAGCATAGCACAGTGCGGCTAACATCGACACGAATGCAGCCAAAACAAATGACAAAACTATGGCCGGTCCGGCCATATCTTTAGCCACTGTACCGGTCAGCACATATATGCCAGCACCAATCATATGTCCAATACCTTTGAAATAATATTTTGTTAAAGAGATTGGTCCTCTTTTTGTGTTGTCCTCAATGCTCTTACCTAACAATGTGATGTCAAATGTGTTCAGACAACGATTTAATGGTGTTTCCATGATGTCGGCTGGCAGATTCTTCGTTCGATTCATTTTTGTGCATATGCCAGACATCACGTGACCGAGAATCATTCTTCTGGTGCTAGGCATTTTGCCTGCTTTTAGAGAAAATAAAAACCGATCAAAAATATATTTAGGGGAACTTATGGGGGACCGATGAAAATAGAAATTACGAATTGTATTCTCTCACAGATAATTGGCTCATTTAAAAAAACCATGGAGAGTTGTGATCCCTGATGGATTATGATTCCATGTCTCACTGATGACATTTGGAATATGAAAATCAAAAATTTTGTTGGGACTAGAAATCGCCTTATAATCAAGAGATACAAAACGATCTACGCAGATATTGGCTCCGAAATTAAATTGAAGCATAGAATTTGCCGATTTCGATTTTCCAAACCAATAATTACCGACAATATTACAAGACTTCCTCCATTCAATCCACAAATATTGTCAGTTTAGATCGGAAATCCTTACAGAGTGTACATGTGTTTAAAAGTGTTCAATTTACCTGCATTTTAATTTGTAAGAATTTCACAAACATATGCCATCTGATTGACAACATATGGAACCATTAAAAATACCTACCCAGCTCCAATTCTGTTTCTGTTTAATTAGGTAGAACCGGCTTCCAGAAAAAAAAATCCGGCTACAGAAATTCCGAAAATAAATAATTTTCAATAAATATTTTCACGTATTTTCTCCACTTATCACTTGAAGTATTTATTTAAAAGGGCCAACCCTTGTGTCTGTCACACAAAACAAAAAAAAAAGCATTGAAAGATATCAGCTGAACAATAAATGGACATGCGCCCTTTTAGTGTTGTCTAATGTTATCCCTTATCGAAGAAATTTTCAATAAACTATGAACTTTGGATGACCACCTACCTGTTGCTTCTGGTTTGTGTAGAGCCCATTTTCAATGTGTAATTACGCAGTCTCTGAATATTGATTTTGTCCCTTAAGGTTATTGAAATATTTCGATAATTTTTCAGCTAATAGTGATCCATCTGTTAAAGCAATTTTCTTAGTCTACTATTAATTGCTTCATTAATCTTGTCTTAGTTGTTTGAAAACGCTATGGACCCTAGATGGTCTCTGCGAGGCGCAAAGGTCGCCATCACCACTAATTGAAGAATGAAGCATTGTAGTTTTTTAGCTAAAGACATTAACGCTCAAAACTAAAAAGATTCTAATTCATTGGTAAATTTGTGTTAGGTGGGGGTGGTATGACATTTGGAGGGTTTTCTGATTGTTTAATTTATATATGGAATATTTTACTCGTTTTGGCTAAAATAATTTCTATTGTTGGAAACTTTGACTATCAAAATGCATAAATCTACAGTGAACTCTGAATATTAAAATATTTAGAACAACACCTTATCATCAAACTTCTAATTGTCATTTTACACTTATACTATCCCCTTTACTTCAAAATGCCTATCTGTGTGGATGGAAAGATGGATTTTACGTTGCTGTTTGTTGCTTCATTGTGCTGGAGTAGTCTGACAAAGAATAACTAAAGATTATTGAAAAACTAAAAATGGATAAAACCTTACAATTGTCCTATAGATGAAAATAATGACGAATAAAAATTTCTCGACTCCAAAAAGCAATGTTTTTCTAACACAAAAATATATTTATTTTTTAAAGAAGCAAACGCGATAAGCTCTAACAGATCTACAAAACATCAAGAAACAAAATATTTCATACCAACAAGAAAATTGTCACTTAATTGGTGTCCATTTGTCGATTTTTCAATATACTTGTAATGAAAAACTCTCCGGCTTTATATGAGCTTCTAACAAGTGGACCACTAGCTGTATACAGAAAACCTAACTCATTTCCTTTTTCTTCCCAATGCTTGAATTTCTCCGGCGTCACATACTCAAAAACTTTCAAATGTCGCTTTGTTGGTTGCATATATTGTCCCAGTGTCAAGCAATCAACGCCAACCGAACGTAAATCCATCATTGTCTGTTCGATTTGTTCATCGGTTTCCCCAAGACCTAACATTATTGATGATTTTGTCACTAAATTTGGTTTTATTGTTTTGGCTTCTTTCAGAACGTTTAACGTTTGACGATAGTCAGCACGTCTGTCCCGGACGAATGGTGTTAGTTTTTCGACCGTTTCGATATTGTGCGCATAAACGTCCAGACCCGATGTGGCTACGGTTTTGACGCATTCCACATCGCCACGAAAGTCGGGCGCCAAACATTCAACGAATATCTTTGGATTCCTTTAATTAGGAAAATTATTTTACATAAATTACGTTTTTTATCGTCGACTTCTTCTTACTTTTTCTTAATTTCTTGAATACATTCAGCAATATGATTTGATCCGCCATCAGACAGGTCATCTCGATCCACCGATGTTAAGACAATATAGTCAAGACCCCATGACGCTATTGCAGTAGCTGTGTGTGTGGGTTCATTTGGATCTAAAGGTGGTGGATTTCTGGCTGTTTTAATGGAACAAAATAGACAACCACGTGTACAGGTATCGCCCATAAGCTTTAAATCAAAAGATTGCATCTAATAAACACAAATTAATCACGATGAACTCACCATTATTGTAGCTGTTTGTGTTCCATGTTCGCCACCACCCCAACATTCGCCAATATTTGGACAACGTGCCTCCTCACAAACTGTCGCTAATTTTAGTTCTCTCAATTGACTTTTTATTTTGTAGAAATTATTGCCTATAGGAATTTGTGTCTTTAACCATGGTGGTAAACGAAGACGTTCACTGTCGCCTTTTTCTCTTTTTAATTTTCCCTCATAATCTTGCCAATTCGCTCCCAATGTCTTATCAGAATTTTGCACAAAATCTTGAAAACTAGGACCATTTGCTAAACGTTCTCTGATTTCTTCAAGATTTTTGTTTTTTGTATGATTAAGTCGTAGCTAAAATAAAAATGTATTTTCAAATATTTTTATAAGCTTTGGCAATGAACAGAACGCGATGGCGGCTTTTGTGGATGGCCTATGCTCCCTCGTGGAACGACGAACGGTCTGATGATGATGATATTCTGAAACACTACTTGTCTTGTGGAAAATAAAGAAACAAAATACTGATGGGCAAGTCATTTAATATTAAAGCTACTAGTAAGTATGTTCAGCTTAAGTTTATAAATTAAATTCTATTGGCCAGAAGCCAGATTAAGAAATCAGGAAATATGGATAGATAAGATGAAAAAATTAGAGTTTGACCCTAAATAAAGGTCATCTTGATAAAAACATCCGATATAACATTTTTTTTCAAATAAGAACTAGCGATTAAGACTTACCCCTAAACTATCAGGTTTTCCGAGTTTTATAATGTGACGATGCATTTTAATATGCGTTTTTGTTAGAAAATCTCGAATGAAAAACGTAAACAAGACTAGAAAAGGTGTTGAATTTGTCTGACGTTAGTGGTGAATTTTTTAATTTTAAAACAGTAGAACCTCGTACATCCGAAATAATGAAAGTCTGGATTAAAAAACTACCTATTAAATGAGCAAAGGAATAGTTAAAAGAACCTGTTAAAACAATCTATAATTTAGCTTTTTAATTGCGTTTTTTGTTTTTTTCTCCTATTTTATTTTTTTTAAATGCCGTCCGGATTAAGTGAATTCCAGCTTAATGGAGTCCAGATTAATAACGTTCTACTGTAATTTTATAATTAAGATATATAAGATTATTATAAAAAGAATAATAAAATATTTCTGAAGAAATGAATTTACTAATAAAATTGTTTTTCGAATTAAAATATGAAAGAAAATAATTTTTCATAATTGAACGCAGTCCCAATTTTACACTAAACGGACCCATTCGGAATTTCGGCCATTTTTCAAAAATGTCATTTTAGTAAATCGTAAATATTTACAACGCGATTAAATTTATTATAATTTCTTTAAAATTGTTATTATTCTGTAAGAAAATAAATTTCACATCAATTACTTTAAAAGTAGTGATAAATATTGGGTGCGTTCCTGTAAAAAAAAGGTGCTGTGGAATAAAATTTTCTCAATTGCCTGTTGGTGTTCCAGACAATCATTTCCAAATCATTATTTATTTAAGCTGGATTATCTTTTACTTATAAAATGGGTATGTATACAGTGTAATGTGTATTATGCTTTAATGCAAAGATAAGATTTAACAATTTTTGTAGTACGATAAGAATTTATCATAAAAAATCACAAATTACATGAATTACTAAGGTGGGGCATTATGCTCACAGTAAATCAAACAAACACTTGTTGTTGCGGGTTCTGTACAATGTTCTATACATTAATTTAACAAGATAAAAAGAGAAAGTACGATTACTGCTGAGTTTATAATTAATAATTAAGACTATACTTACAATGCAACAATAATTATTGTTCTTAATGAATTGAATTGTGTGATAAAGAAGTTCCGTGTTCTTCCTCCCTTCTCTCTATTTTATAAAAAATAATACTTAATAATTTTGTATGGGAGGGAGGTCCTATAAAGGAGATAGTCCCCTATTATGGAGCTGAAAAAATCAAAACTTGTATTTGATAATTTTACTGGCATTGTAAACGCTCCACAGATAAATATATTATTTTATTAATCAATGGGAATTGTCGCGATAAAATTATTTATGATTCATTTACTTGATTCTTGTTATAATATTCACAGTAACACGAAACGAAACGGATGATTCCATTTGTCTTAATGATTTAATTGTAATTTACACCCTCACAATAATACGCCAATTCCATATGTTTGTTTATTGTTTAATTGTTTATCTCTAAAAACAGTGTGAAAAAACGGTGAGTTTCTAGTAAATATGGAGTCCAAAAATCGTGATAGAATCCGTGATCCCCGTGAGGATATATTGCTTGAGACTAATTTCGATGAGGATGGTGCTTTAACAAAAGCTTACAATAACAATTCATCTCGTCGACGAAATAATGTTCACAGATCTGATTTGTCTATCGATCGATATTCAGAATCATCTCTGCATGGCAATAACTACAAAGGTAAATAGAATTTGTTGGGAATTTTGTTTTTGTTTTTGGAATTACTATTCGCTTATTATTTCATTCCCATTCGTTTTTTTTTGTCACAAGGATTATCAATGTTCCACATAAATTTGGTGATTTTTTTTTTGTTGGTTATGTTGCCTTCATATGTTCTGTGTGTAGCTGTATAATTATGCAATTGACCTAATTTTATTCAGTGTAACATTATTTGTTGTTTTGTTGTTGTTCTTTAATGGTTTTCAGCAATCACCAATCAATTACGTAGTACCACAATGTTTATTTTTTATTTACTTGCACACATGTAAATAATATCGAGTGCATCCATCTCATATTAAAACCATATTGTAATGTAACAAGTGAAAACTGCAAAATATTTTGTAACAAATCAACCTAACCGTCCGTTTCCCGCCTAAAATATTCATAAAGGAACACGGAGAAAAATGATATCCTGCCGCGAGAATGAACAATTCTAATGCAGCTAATATATATAGATCGAGAGCGAATGCATATTTTCTGGAATGTTGCTGATCACGAGTAGACGCACCGAAAAGTTAACCAATAAACGGCCTAAAGATGTTGGTCTAATACGATGGGCTGATGGAATTCTTCAAACAACTGAACCGAACCAAATTGACAGAGAAAGCACTTATTTTGAGGAGACTAGTTAGTTTGGTAGTGTAGAATGAGGGCGGACGCCCTAAAGCGCCCGAAAATTTCTAAACCTCCGATAGGCCCAATAGATATCCCTCCCGTAGTGACTCGCTCCTGGGCTACCATTTCAGGAGATCGATGAACCTTCCTTAGGATGGTTGACCAAGGTATGTCACGGATTTCCTAAAAGTTCGCCAAATTCCTTCTACGTCTTTTGTCTCTTTCCCACATAGTAAATGCTCAGTCGTTTCAGGCAGTTTCTCGCAGAATATGCAGGTTGGTTCCACCACCACACCCAACCTGCATAAGTGCGCTATGAACTGACCATGCCCAGTAAGAAACTCTGTTAGTTTTTTAACTTTAGGCCTAGATAGAGAAAGTAAATATTTCGATTAAATCAGATGATTGATAATCCGTGAAATACCGAATCCATTTTCTCCTCATTTAATCTTAATTGTTCTTAGTTTGTGTGTCGGATTGTATGCTTAAAATTGTGGCATCCCACTTCTGACCAAAATAATTAAGTTTCATTATATCCTTGGTCACATCAGTCTAATGAATGGATAGATAGATGAAGATTTATTTTTCTGTGAGATTAATTAAATCCTTACGATAAAAGGACATTTTCTCCAGTTCACTTTAATCACATTTGATAGCCCGATCCTTATGTTTGTTAATTATATCCAATAGGTGGCTGCTGTAAATCATGTATGACTCGCATTCCGTATGCCACACTTATAGCCACTGTAATGTGTCTAATTGGTGTTGGTATTTTCTGTGGCACAATGTACCGTGGCGCATCGTTAACCATAATTATGTTCGATCAAGTGTTTCGCATACGGCTCCTATGGATTGAAGCCATTCAGATGATATTCGTGGTGATTGGAGCCTCTATGGCTGCACTTGGTTTTATGATTTTATTTGTTGGTTGCTTGGCAACTGGATCCACTCGATACAAAGTCTACAAAGCATGGAGATCACGTGTTGGTGGTCGAATTACCTGTGCGGTGGTTAGTAAATATAACATTTTTCTAGCAGTGTAGATTATGGTAAAAATGATAAAAATATATTTTTAGTTTATGGGCATTACATACATTCTGACCTTAACTTGGATGTTGATGTTATGTTTTCTCGTTGTCACAACATTTGTCTACACAATATTTTGGAATTTATGTTCGGATGTTAATATAGAAACTCGTCGAAGATGCATAGATTTCACACAATTTCGTAAGTTCTGGAAATGAAAGTTTTTTTTTTGTATATTTTATATATTGATTGAGAAAATGATTTCAGACTTTATGTTTCCACCGTATACACGAGATGAAGATATGAAAATATGCGAATCTGAAGTGAAATCATTTTGCAAAGATGGTGTCGAAAAGGCAGAGATTATGTTTATTTTAGCAACCGTTGCATGCTTATTGGTTATTTTAAGTTTGATTCATTATCTAATGTGCTTAGCGGCCAATTATGCACACATCAGAGATCATGAAAAATTTCAAGAACTACAAGAAATCCAAAATCTAAACGATATGGATTATAGTGCAGCATCAAAAGATCGTTTTTAGATTACATCGATACCGGATATCATCTATTTTATGTGTAAGCATTATGGCAACTAGAAAAACTGCATGTAGTATTACTCCGTCCAATATTTCACTTCAACATTCATCACAGTAATATAATTAATTTAAATTACACCTTTGCTCAAGAGAGATTTTCTAGTGTCCAGTGATATCTACTAATTCATTCATTCCATTAACCTAGTTGGAAGTATTTTTCCAATATATTTTAATACGAACGAAAACTTTTCGAGACGACCCAAGGAAAAACCTTTTAATCGCTTACAATTGTATTTGACTTTTTTTTTAAATTTATCTCTTTTTATATTCAATTAGAATTAGATATAAGAAATTATTATGATATGTTTAAAATACAAATTTTTTTTAAGTTTGTGACAATAAGTACACGTTGCACTAAATATATTCTATACTTAAGCCGATTTATTTTATAATAAAACACAAATTTATATATTAATTTTTAGATTTATTATATATATGTATACATTTTTTATAAATAAAATCTTGCATGAGAAGCAAACTATGTTTTTCTTGATAATGGGCTAACTATTGGCTAACTCGTCGGACTTCGCTCGGACCGCTTTGAATTTATATCTTTTTTTTTTAATCTTAATTCTCAATCATAGTCTTTATTTCTTGTTTTAAGTAGTTTTAATTCAGTTTGATTTATGTACTGTGTTTGTGTCTATTCACAAAAGATTAATTTTAATTTAAAAAAACCCCGCAAATTTGTTTTCGTATACTTAAAATAATTTACCACGAATTTATAAGGTTTTTTTTTGTTATTTTGACAAACTATTATGATTGAACATACTCTAAAAGAAATTTTTTTATCTTACGGTATTTTTTCCATTTACAACAATATTTTAAATTCTTTAAATAAAAAACTAATTAACATCATTACTTTGTTTTAATTTATACATTTAGCATAAATGTTAAATATTTAGTATACATTTTGAATAATATTATTTCATTAAAAAAGAAAACATTCAAACCCAGGATGTCTGTGTTGTTTAATTGCATGATACATTTGGCAAGCAATGTTTATTTTATTGCTTTTTAATATAGAATATATGTAGTAAGTTTGTCAGATTCAAAAAATCGTTTAATATAAAAATAAATCGTCATATATTTTTCTTTATGAAATGATTTATTTTTATTTTTAAAGGTTAAGCTAATTGAACATACTCCAACGATGACGTTGCCTTTTTTTATTACAAAAATGAAAAAAACCCCAAATGTCATATGGGCCAAAAGTATTCACAACATGGCCGACAAACCCTTGAATGCTTTGATTGTAGCTTGATTGAAATCAAATAAAATCGACCAAAATTACATGATTGATGCGTCATCGCATTAAAATAAATAATTAATATGATTATTGGATTAATCTACAGTAAAATTGTATTATTATTTTGTCGTTGGAACTGAAGCAAAACGATAAAATTAAGTAAAACTGATCAAAATTTTGTGATTTGACATTTGATTGTCTTCGCCATTTTTTTAAGTGAAAATTTTTTTTAGAAGTTTCTTTTTAGTGAATTTAGTGGAAAAATAAAAATGTGAATAATGTGTACACTACAGAAATAAAATGTTTAATTGTATCCAATCTAATTGGTAAGTAGAAATATTTAAATTTTCACTTTTTACTAATATTTTTTGTTGTTTTTTTCTTGTCGATTATTTAACTAGTTTTGAATCGTTTTGTGCTGAAACTTTACTAAAAATTTTTTTTTTCCGTTGTCCTATTTTATAGTAGTTTTTAATAAGGTTAACATACCGAAAATTGGGTTGGTATTTCCTAACATCAATTTCTTTGACAAATTTGACTCCGTCAGTGACGAAAGGCCTTGAAGTAAGTTTGTTGTGAATTATACATTTCTACTGTAATTATGTTTTATTTGAAAATTATGTTATGTTCCCATATTTCTATTACCAAATCATTTCGATAAACAATATTCTAAATTCCAACTAAATCATATTTCTCCATAGGCTTAATCAATCACTACCCCCCATTAGGCATTCGATTGTTCTTAAAGCTCAATAAAAGCTGTCTATAGTTTTTTGGCTGGAGATTGGTTTTATATTCTGGGAGGATTGGAAATGGAGTACATTTTATTTCATTAGTTCTTTCTTTTCGTTCGTCAATCAACCACTGTACTTACAACCACTGTATTATTGATGGTGTGGCGTCAACAATACCTACCGGCACTGGGAAACAACTTGTTAAGTACGTACTAGATCATAGAGATAAAGCCACTCAATTATTATGAGTTCGATAATTTTGCTGAATACTTAAAATGTATTACTACTTCTTATCGTTAACGTCGTGTAACGTAAAAAAAAAGTTTCAATGTCAATTAAAAAAAAAAAATGTACAGAAGGATTTACAATGACGAACTGAGTTCTGGAATTAGGACTGGTCGAAGTTCAGGTGATTTTTAAATTATCTCATTTGGTAAATTTTATTTTAGCAAAAATCCTTTAATGAAATTGTCTATGAACAGATCGAACTAGAGTAGAATTAACTTTGCTATCAACGAAAGGGAAAACTCAATTTCATTTACTCAACAAATGGAAAAGTTTGTTGTCATCGAATATAGAAAATAGAGCAAACATTTAAACAGGTTTAATGGCAATGAATATTACTCGTGCACAGTTCACTTGTTGTTAAATCAATAAAAATAAAACATTTTAACATTATGATGTTCGGATTAAATTATATTCGTATATGCAATCTTGAACACAATTTTTTGTTAGGGAAGCCAAAACAATAGAGAACTAAACTGTAAATATATATATTTTCAGGTATTCGCTTAGACTAACGGTTTGAAATGCAAAAGTTGTTAAATTAATTTAATACAATGGACAAAGGGCGCAGTAGCAGCAGACATGCTAAAAAGCGCCCAAAAAAGGCAAACAAAAAATCAAAGAAACGTCACCATTCAAGGGACGAGTCACGTGTATCAACATCAAACTCAATGCGAGCAGATTATCCAAACTACAAAATAGTTGAATACTCAGATGTTAGTTCAGAAGATTTTTCGGCACCAGAGGCTGGAGAAATTGAGGATGAAGAGACTTTTTCGCTAAGCGATCCAGATACATATAGTTCTAGTGCAATGGTGTTGAGTGGAATTGACAATAACAAACAAATGAGTAAACGTTTAGATGTACAGCAACGATTAAATTTTGCGATGAGTCCTAGTGAGGTTAGAAAGGTAATTATTGGATCACCGATCAGTTCATCAATGTCGTCAAATTCTCGATCAAAATTAAGGCAGTCATTGTCACCACATAATTCACGTAAAACATCTGATTCGAAAAAAGAAAGTTCAACGTCAGCATTGGAAGACGAAGAACTGGAAGAAATCGAAGATGAAGACGACGAGGAGGAAGAGGAAGAAGAAAACGACGAAGAAAATACCGATGAGGAAGAACTGAGACGACGAAGAAAGAGTAAAAAATCAAAGAAAAAGAAAAGCAAAAAGAAAAAGAAAAAACGAAGAAAATCGGTATCGAGTATTGAAAGTATTTCGGAAAATGAATCACTTTTGGATGATACGATTGCTGGTACAACGCCTGCCGAACAATCGCCATCATGGGAAAAAACATACACACCCATTAAACCGAGTCCACAATCACCTGCTACGCCACCACCTGTTCGACCTAGCAGTAATATTAGCATGTACTCAGATGCATCCCGTCGAACACCTCAACGTGGCAGCTCAAAGAGTATGTATGTTTCGTCGCCACATACACCACCAATTGTGCCCAAAAAGTCTTCATATCACAGTCCACATAGTGTTGATGTAAGCCACAGTCATCATGGCCACCATTATCATCACTCACATCATCATCACCATCAACCAAGATCACCAGTGGAATTGCCCAGACGGCATAGCAAGTCACCAGGTTAACTTATTACAAAGATTTTATTTTAATAGGTCGATTTGAATTTGTTTTTTGTTTTCTTTTTTCCAGTTGATAGACGAATGACGTACAGCCCCCAACATCATCACAATCATCGAAAAAGAAAAGTTGAACGGCCATACGACAGGGATCATTATTCATCAAAACGTGATAGTCACAAATCTACGCGTGATAGAAATAATTACGACAAACATAGTCAAAGACGCTACTCTCCTAGATCGCCAAGTCCGCCGCGTAGTTCTCGTAAACGTCGTAAGCCACAGAGTCCGTCACCGTTGCGATCTCATTCCGATAAACGTCATTCAAGAAGTCACAGTCCTCGATACATGCGTTCCTCGTCGCCATACTATTCTAATAGTAATTCAAGATCAAATCGAGCAAATACATCTCGCTCACCCACAGCCACATCTAAAAGTTCACGAACGCTAGAATTGAACCATAAAATTTCCGATACAAGTTTATTTGCCGAATTGGTCAAAGACAAACATAAGCGGAACAAAGTTCTTAAAGAGATTATGGATAAAAAGGAGGAGACTGTAGTAAATTCGAGTGCCGAGAACTCAAACAGTGCATCTGTTTCTGAAAGTGTAGTGGTGCCACAAATTGAGACAAGTACACCAGTTGTTGATAATACTACAATAATAGCATCTGATCCACCACCTCCTCCGCCATCCGAGCCAACCGTGCAACCTGCAGCTACAATACCTACAAATGGTGTTAAGGATGGTGTTTGTTTAGTAGACATTCCAATGCCAAATGTTGGTATCGATGTTTCTGATAGCGTCAACAATATAGCTGCGGCGACATTGTTGCCACCGCCACCACCACCACCTCCACTACCACCGCCACACCAATCGATTATTGCTGATGAAACACCGTTGCCACCACCTCCATTTTCTAATCTTCCTGTGATAACTAATTTTGTGGACAATCGAAACACTAACTTAGTACCCATTATAAAGGCAACGTATACAATAACAAAACCAAAAAGTCTCACCAAATTGCCAATGCCACCGGGTGTTAATATAACCGAACTTGAGGATATCAATACACCAAGTCCACCACGTAGCACAAGTCCAATTGATAAGATAACACAGCTACTGAAACCGGTACCAGTGCCTCCGCTTCCAATAATGAAAGAGCCACAAAATTCCAATACTAAAAAGGGATTACTTAATTTACCAATGCCACCGATGGTGCCTGGCAGTGAAGATTTAAGTGGTGACGATGAAATTATTGGTTCACCACCGCCACGATCACCTTCCAAAAATTCGAATTCAACAAAGTACAATTCAAAGAAAGATTCAACAATTAGGCGAAAACGTCCAGTGATATTGAATCGTAGAAATTCACGTAGTCAACTAATTAAGGATTGGGGCGAACGATGTGTAGATGTTTTCGAAGTGATAGCACAAATTGGCGAAGGAACTTATGGACAGGTAATTATTTTTATGAGATTTTTGTTTATTTGATCAAAAAAAAAAAAAATTTTAAATTTCAAGGTATACAAAGCACGTGATAATCCAGCAAATGAAATGGTGGCCTTAAAAAAAGTTCGTTTGGAACATGAAAAGGAAGGCTTTCCAATAACAGCTGTGCGTGAGATAAAAATTTTACGTCAACTTAATCACAAGAACATTGTCAATCTACGGGAAATTGTGACAGATAAACAAGACGCATTAGAATTTCGTAAAGACAAGGGATCATTTTATTTAGTGTTCGAGTATATGGATCATGATCTAATGGGTCTACTTGAATCTGGTATGGTTGACTTTAATACAGAAAATAATGCCAGTATTATGAGACAATTACTTGATGGATTGAACTATTGTCATAAGAAAAATTTCCTGCATAGAGATATAAAGTGCTCAAATATCTTAATGAATAACAGGTAGTGTGTTGGTAATTTTGACGTTTTAGGTCACGTATTTTTAATTGTTTTTTTGTTTTTGTTTTATTTCAACCATTGCAGAGGCGAAGTAAAATTGGCCGATTTTGGATTGGCCCGTTTATACAATGCCGATGATACAGAACGTCCGTACACAAATAAAGTGATAACACTGTGGTATCGACCACCCGAATTGTTATTGGGCGAAGAAAGATATGGTCCATCGATTGATGTATGGAGCTGCGGCTGTATACTTGGTGAACTATTTTTAAAGAAACCTCTGTTTCAAGCAAATACTGAAATGGCACAGCTTGATATGATATCGAAAATGTGTGGTACGCCAACGCCGGCCGTTTGGCCATTAGTTATTAAATTGCCTTTATTTCACACGCTCAAACCGAAAAAACAGCATCGACGAAGAATTCGAGAAGAGTTCGTTTTTATGCCACCGCCAGCATTAGATTTATTAGATAAAATGCTCGAGTTGGATCCAAAGAAACGTATTACAGCGGAGGATGCCCTTAAATCAGATTGGTTGAGAAATGTTAATCCTGATCAGTAAGTAGATATTTTTCATTTCTTTTCTAATTATTGTTTCATCATCATCTCGTCCTTTACTCCAAGACGAGGGAGCATAGGGCAGCAACAATAGGTCGCCATCGTACTCTATTTGCTAGAGCCTTCACATCAACCCACTTTTTTTCTCTCGCTTTTTAGTTTCTTCGATAACTGCTCGACTCAACGTAGCTTTAGGTCGTGCTCGTCTGCGAGACACCTGTAGATTCCAATCGAGCGCCGTCTTCATTATATTTCCGTCGGATTTCCGGAATGTGTGTCCGATTCAATTCCATTTTCATCATAGTTTTCATTGGTTCAATGTCGGTTTTTCCCTCAAAGTTCTTTATTCGATATGATGTTAGGGTAGAATATTCTAATTCTATTCTATTCAATCTTAAGCAGTTCGTCTTAAATATTATTATTTTTGGGTTTCATGAATTCTGTTGGGACCTCCACACATTGTTCAACATTCCGAACGCTTGCCGACCTTTTTGTATTCGATTCATCATATTAGTTATAGGCCTATCGTCTCTTGAACTAAAGGTTCCAAGGTATTCTTCAATTGAGAAGGTACAAGGTGTATTTGTACCTAGACGAAGAAGTTTGGTCTTTCCAATATTTATTTTTAGTCCAACTTTTCCAGCGTTTACTTTACAAGTTATTATTGTTTATTGACTTTAATAAGATAAGCGATAAAATTTCTTTAAATCCTCTCCTTTTTTCAGTCGACATCTATTTGAATGAGTCCAATAGAAATTGAGTTTTACAAAGATCACTATTTATTCTTTTCCATCAGCACAAACTCGGTTAAACTGGTTCCCTTCTATCTATCGTGAGTATCTCACATCAATGCAGCAACATTATCGCCAGATTTCCAATGTCTTAAACTTTAGTTTTCTGTAGATTTAACCTTCATCCGGGCACGACCGCTTCCGTAGCACTAGCGGACGTGCGACGGTCCAAATCTTCAAAATTCCAGTGTTAAACATCGTAACTAGAGAATACAACTTCCTCCCGCTCCTCTACACACCAACAGGTGGTCGTTACGCACGCTTTTATGAATGTAACGGTAAACTACCGTCCGCACGGCCAGATGAGGGTTAATAGATATCTTAGTAGACTCATACCATTAGATTTTCAACCTTCCTAGTGACATTCATTAATCTCCTCTCTATATATATCTGGATCATTATTGCGTAACAGTTTCATATATCTAAGTGTCGGGACAGATATCTCTTGTTTTTGCGTCCCTTTAGCTTTAGTTTAGATGCTTTTGCCTTTTACGCTAGGCCATAATTGAGGGGAAAAGGAAAAATCAATTTCAATTTAAATGGAAAAATAGCTAAATAGAAAGATAGCCCGTAATCGACGACTATGTCGGCGACGTAACAGTTTTTCAAATCGGGTGACATTCGAACGGTAGAGTTTTGTACGTACGTTTTGTAGGATATGATTTTTCGTTTATATATCTTTCAGTGCACTTTAACACTAGCCTGTAGTTCAGTTTTCTAGCTTAAAAGGTTTGATTAGTCGAAAGAAAAACAGTATTGACTTGTTTCTTTTCCTTTTAAAATACCAATCTTGCAAACCCTTGAGAAAGTCTTTTATCTCCCAGACTGAACAATAATTTTTTAATTAAGATCTTTCTGATCCACTGATTCTGATTCATTACATTACAAACTTAAGACATTAACACAGAGATCACCTTCTAAGTACTACCATTTGACGAAATTTTTAACGAAAAGATATTTTCATTTATTTATCTCATCCACAGAATGCCAATTCCAAAATTACCAACGTGGCAAGATTGCCATGAGCTATGGAGTAAGAAACGACGTCGACAATTGCGTGAACAGCAAGAATCACTACAAAATTTACCGCCAGGCAAACCAAATAAATTGGACGGTTGTGATCCATAGTACGGACTGTGTTTTTAAAAAAAAATTAAAATGTATTATTGTGTGGCACATAATACACATATACATATATGCACAGTGTACACACACCTATACAACAAATATAAACGTGAGAAATGTCTTTAGTTTTTTTTTTTTTTAAATTATTAAAATTTAATACGGAGGGAGGAAACAAGAAGAAGATAAAATCATCATCAGTAAAGGTATCGTTTTTTTTTTTTGTTTTCCTTCTTTTATAAAAATTTTGTAACATTTTGTGGGAGCGCTCTATAACGAATTGAACAGCTATTGAAAAGATTTATTATTATTACATAATAATATGTACATACATGTATGAATATGGTGCGATCGAGAAAACGGGGAAGTACAGAAAGAAAAAAAAAAAACAAACAACAACAATATCTAAGGACAGAAATTTTTATATAATGAAAATTATTATTAATAATTAGCTAAATATGTTAATTACTGTATAAAATGTAAACCATCATATAGTTTTATATTATAAATATTATTATTATTAATTAATTAATTAATTATTGATACTTATAAATATAATTAAAAAAAAAAAAGAAAAAATACAACATTAAGGTTGATATAAAAGAGAGTACATTGATGAATTTGAATTTGACCAAATAGCCGGGTTTTTTTTTATATTTAATGTTTAATGTATTTTTCAAATATTCAATTCAAAAAAGATAAATAGTGATGATAGAGACTAACGCAAGTAATTATAATCCAAGAAGAAAATTATGAATTTTTGTTTTGATCAAATCACATAATTATCCTCGAAAGATTATTAGTTCAAACATAAGAAAAAGGTAATTTATTCCTAAAATCGGCTGAGTATTTAAACATAGTTATTTTGTTGGCCTTTAATTTTAACATCGCTCAAAGTTAATTGAAATATTCAGCTGAAAATTGTTTTTTTTTTTTTGTTTATAGTTTCTTTGCTTATTTGTCTTAGGACCGATTGTATCACACCGAATTATTATACATTTTTTTGTTGTATTATTAAAGGAAAAGTCAATACCTACATACATAGATTAGTCTTTGAAAAGGTTCGTTTTTAATTATGTACATTTTATGGTTTCATTTTACATTCAAAATGATAATAAAATCAAAATATTTATAAAAAATAATGAAATTTTGAATTTTCTTTTAACAAACTTAACAACTTAAGTCTGCGAAAGTTTCCAGAGAATAAGGAGAGCCAAAAATATAGTTTTTGGCAAAAAAATAGAATGAATTTTGCACCTGAGTTTATAGTTCTACAGTAGTAATGTGCACTATTTGGGTACCTCAAATATTATTGTTATTAGTAACAGTAATAACAAAAAATTCGTTGTTGAAGTTTGAACATTTTTTTAAAAATTAAGGGTTTACTCTAGATAGAACCGTAAAATTTGGTGGAAAATAAAGGTACATTTTTCCCCTTTCCAGATATGTTATCGATAAGTTTCGGTGTTTTTTTATTCAGGGGAAATTCATTTTCACAAATGATCATTATCACAAAAGTATTGAACTTACACATGACTATTCTACAGTAAACCCTCGATTTTTAATAAAATATTCAAACGAGAAGTAATTTTTTCATAAAAATGTGTTTAAAATATTTTCGTTACCATTGATTTTAATAAAATAGAATTAGACGGCGATTTACAAATTCACTGTAAATTTTAGAGACGGACATCGCGTTTATATATGTGTTAGAGTGAGAAAATTATCATTACATTATTTACCCGCAAATCAAAATTACAGCAAATGACGTTTTAACATCGCCAATCGTCATCGCGTATGTTAATAAATAACGAATTGTTATTTTTAACATTTTTTTTATTAAATGCGTAATGGATTGGACACAATTGGATAGTGATGATAAGTTTATGTATCATTTAAAACAAATAATTGGACTCTATATTGGTAAGTACATGTTTTATTTGATTGGGAATAATGAATAAAATGTTAAAGCAAACATAACCTCATAAATATTACTTTTATAAAGAATTTAGAATCATTATCAATTTGTTCTTTAGTCTAGATTCTAGAACATAGTATTAATTATAAAATTAAATTAATCTTCCATAACTTTAATGGAAACTTTGAGATGTAGTGAAAAGAAATTTGAATACTTTTGTCTGAATAAAAGTATATAAACAAGAAAAAATTAAAAAATGAATTGACTTCCTGAGGCAGCGAGGATTCTAAACCATTAATAAAACAACTCTCAAAAATTAGGAACGTTTCGCTCACGAATTTAAACGCTACGTGTCTGTTTGTATTTAACATCCAACAGGTTGCATGTAGTAAATATGTTTGTGCGTATCTCGGAATTATGTGTTCTGTTCCTATTTAAAGTTTGAACAAAATCCTAAAGAAGTATGTATATAAGTGTCTAGACAGAGGATACACAAATCTTCTACAATCGTTAAAATATAATTCCATATTCCGTCTATGTTAAAATGTTGAAGTTTTCAAATGGTAAAATACGTTGATTACAAATGATTTCACTAGTATGGTTCTTCCACGATAAATTCCATATCAAAATAAGGCCAAGATTTTTTATTTTAAACTTTCTTTAATTGAATAAGAAATATTAGAATCTATCTCATATATGTTATTGTCATTTTGGTGTTTGATAGAATTCTTATATATTTTTATAATTAACTCAAGATTACTTAAGATTTACTATACAAAAAAAAAACATAAACTTCTCAGAGTATTTTCTCCATTTCTTTTAATTATCTTACTTTTTGTTTAGATCTTAAACAAAACTATGAAAAAGTGTCTTCGAGAAGTAACAGCTTAGAATTGGAATTAACAAGTTTAAAGTGAGTATATTTTTTTTTGTTACATAAATTTACCCCTTAATTAACTATTTTTTTTTTAATAACTTTAGTAAACACGAAAGTTTTGATAAAACACCAATTCAATGTCCGTTCAAGCGTAAAAAAACTGAATCGTTCGAAAACAATCCAGATGACGAATTTATTTTATGCTCACAGTCTTTCGATAAATTTAACACTGCCATCCAATCCAATGATTCTCTCTTAGAAGACGAAATAATCGATGCTACACCAAAAACCGCCAAAAAAGAGGTGCCCAAAGAAAAAGTAAAGAAAAAGCTACAGCTTCGCAATCAAGTTTCAAATATTGAAAATGCAACAATCAAACAAATTAAAGAAGAGAAATGTTGCGTCGATTCTAATGAAAATGGTGCCAGCAGTAAATCACCGTCCAAAAAGTCTCCACTTACGAACATTAATGAAAATGTTTTAACTGAAGCCATCGATCATCGGATTGAAGAGGAAACGTCAAAAGAAAATGTTAAACCACAATCTAATTCGGGATCTAAATGGCAATCAAAGGCAACATTAATGTCAAAAACTGCAACGCCGCCAAATAAATTCTTTTCAAATTGGCAAACGACGAATATATCTTTTAATCAACCAGTCGTTAAAAGTCCCAAAAAACGGTTAAGTTTAACGTCTCGAAAAGAATTGAAACAATCAAAATTAGGATTTTCGGCCATATCCAAGAAGACTACTGATGACGTAATATTTTTGTTTATATCAATTTTTATATTGGATCAGAATCAATTTTTACAGATTTTATTTTACAGAGTGATGTGACTTTTTGTGAAGATATTGGTAGTGGTTATCCTTCTAATAGTAATGGAATTGCCAGCAAAACGAAGTACATGCGACAAAAGCCTTTGGAGTAAGTATTCAATTTTTTTTTTAAATTTCCAAAATAGAAGATATTTTGAGTTTTGTATATTAAGGGAGGTATTCACCTTTCCCGACTCTCGGTCTTCACTTACATGTACTTTTTTTGTTTGTTTTTGGAACAAAGCACAGTAGATCGGTGTTGTATTCTGTCTCTGGTCATACTTCTGTTTTCCCCATCTCACACTTACCGTATTTAATTTTAATGATTTATGTTTTATTGTTTTTTTTTTCAAAGTGCACACTTCACTTGAATCACTAATGTTCTCTCGAATTATCACTTCGTCTATTGTGACCATCTGCCTCAATGGTCAGTGCAGGAACTCCTTCCTCGCTCTTAGTCGACCACATTTTTCGTTTTTTCCTCGACACGACCTCTTGATTACACTCGCAGAAGTAAAGATATTTTTTAAAAAAAAAGTGGGATTTTAAACGGAGGACCAATTTACTCTGGATGACTGCCGAGGAGGTCGTTACAATCTAATTAACTCATAGATATTGTCAATTTTATATTTTGTTGCTCCCGTACATGTTTAGTATTACATTTTAATTCTAATCGCTCAAAAATGCTAGACAGAGATCTAAAGTATCGAACTAGTGTAGATTAATCGTTATATTTGGATTATTTTGGAACAAATTACTAATATTTACTAACAATTGTTACAGCTATGGCGAATTATGTATAAAAATGTTAAAACAAATAATCTATTACTAAAAATAAATCTAGCTAACCTAGACTCAGAAAAAATTAGATAGATTTGGGCGCGATTCAAGTTCGAAATTGTCAAGGTCATTGGCGGTTATTATGTTCCGATTATGGAAAACATGTTTTGTGGGAAACCGAAACCGACCATTGAAGCGGTGATTTATCTTTTTTACCATCAGTATCACTTTCCTTGTGCTCACTTCCCTCTCCGATTGATACACATCTTTTCTACAGTGGCTTCACGAAACACCTTTCTGTTCAGTCAAAGATCTTCCATCAAATTCCAATCCAACTTGAAACATTAAATAATAAAACAATTACATTTCAGATCATTTGAAGAACTTCCTGCCAAAAAAGACAATCATGATGAAATATTTAATTTTTCCCCAAAACGGGACAACAAATCACTGCTGCAGCCTGTTCCAAATCCATTGAAACCAATAAAACAAGAGAAACTTTCACCACCAGGGAAATCATTACGCAAAGTCTTAGCTAGCGAAACACCCGATGCCATCATTGGTAATTACAGAATGTCTGCGGTGCCATTATCGTCAACGAGTGACAGTAGCGTCGTTTTTGCCGTTACTAATCACATGAATGAAATTATAGTTATCGATGAGACACAGGAATTTTTTCATTCCCAATGTTCTACGACAAATTTGCCATCGAATAACGATGAGAAATGCTCCAATGTAATTACGATGGACAAAAAAATCGAATACAAATCACCCGTTCGAAAGAAATCGGAAAATGTAATGCTTCCAGGATATGAATGTCCAGAATGTTCAGCGGTAAGGATTTTGCATTCGAAATATTATGAAAAATGAGAAATAATTTGAAATATTTTCTTAGTGGTACAAATATATTGGTGCTGGACTTACAAATCGAGAAATTCAGAATCATATCAATAAGTGTTCAAAGCATAAGCGGCCAATGAATTTAAATCCAACGCCAGAAGGATTTTGGATACCATATTTTGTGCCAACACAAGAGGATGATAAACAAGAAACTCAAATAGATTATAGATTTGTCAATAGGAACATTGTTAAGGATAAGTAAATTTGGTGTAGGTAGGTATTTATTTTTTTATATTTCTGTGGGCTTGAAGCCCCAATTGAATTATTTACACCTTAATAAATATTTCTCCAAATTAAATTGAATTTCTATAGATTTTTTTTTTTTTACATTATCTTTTCAGATAATTGGATTAGAACAAAATTCTGCAGATTCCAATATTAGATAATAATTCTTTCACTAAATTGGATGCACAAATTTGATAAAGGTACTTATTTATACTATTTTGTTACATAACACCCCCCCCCCCCACTCAATTAATTTTCGTTTTGTTAATGATACAAAAAATTCTCACTACAAAAGTTAGAGTGGTGAGACGATCCCAACACCTCTAATTTTATCTCTCCAAAAAACTTGTTCGTAATTTTTAGAGACAATACAACTTTTGTATGTGGAATATAGTAGAGGAATGATGTGGAGAACAATACAGAAATTGACTGATCAACAAAGTTAGACATACTGAATGAATGTCCAATGTCCTCAGGTCTCACTATTATAATGAATTTCAATTTAAATCGATAAATAATCGAATGAACTTTCTAAATTAGTTGATTTTCTACCATGTAAGTAACCTTTATATTATGTATCTGTGGCAGTGGCACTCTCTATGTCCTTGAACGCTAGTCGAGGGGTATCAGAAAAGTTATCTCCATTCAACAGTTTACTCTGATCTTCAAAAGTTGTTACCGTTATTCGTTTGCCAATGCCAAAGAAGAAGTTCACACAATTATATTACAGATTCTCCTAAGTACTTTTGTTTACCCACTCCCTAAGGCGCTGAGATGTAGTAGAGCCATTCAGGTTGCGATCAGCTTCTCTCCTTTCTAAAACGGGTTTAGGATTATTTACGGCTGATTTGTGGCAGTGACACACTATATACAGGACAGGGGTGATTAGATAAATCCGGAAAGATTTCAATTAGACGTATTATCAAGTGGGCGAATTATTTTGTGTCAGCAAATCTTATTTAATGGCATGGTGAAACAAGAAGTGCAATCGAAAATAAAATGAACGAACGGAGAGGGGTAATCGTCAAATTTCGTGGTTCGGGTACAAAAAAACGCGCTATTTAAGAAGTTCGACGAGTTAGATGACAACGAAAACTTCACCGCTGAACGATCAGCTCATAACAAGCGTTCAGTTTGCAAAAAAACACAGTCATTTATAAAAAAACTAAAAACAAATTTTTTCAAAATTTCCATATAAAACCAAAGCTCCCACTTTATATTTCATATACTGGTGGTGGAAGCAAAAATCGAGGATAGTGGGAAGAAAATGAGAGACCTAGCAAGAGATATGGGCGTATTTAGGTTCACAATCTCTGTAGCAGTGCGCAAGGACTTGGGCTACAACTCGTTCGTCCTCAGAAGACTGCAGCTTTTTCATAGATTCATCTTGATAATATGTAATCTAATCACCCGGATTTATTTAATCACCCCTGTATAGTATCAGACCCGACCGAAATTTGCACAATACAAAAGAAAAAATTAATGCTAAATGATGGATGAAGTGAAGGTCCGTTCCTCCTTGCCATATTCAAAATCTGGTGAGGTTAACAACAAGTGCATAATTGACATTTTTGTCCACAATACAATCTCTGAACGTACTGAGATACTACGTGTAGAGGCTTGGACCTCACCTAGATATGCCTCTGGTTGATGTAACAAAATAATAGATGATACTCGTAATCTAAATCGAAATTACTAAATGAATTTAATTAATATTAAATTTGTAATTCCCTTTTTCTGCCGAATATCATAGACATCTAACGTATGGCTTATGTATGAGATCCATTACGATTTACAAGCAATGTACTCGTAGCTACCAAATGTAAATATTATTTGTACCTAGAACCAACTTCATCTACTATTTATGCTTTGCCTATACGAGTACAAGTACAATGTACAGTACATCAACAATTTTACATAATTTTTTGCTTGTACATCAAAAATTCATTTCAACTTGGTTTCGTTGCATTTTTTATCAATTGTATATATTTCGCTAAAGCAATGCTTGCATTTTGTCACATATAGCAAATGTAAATGTTTGTCTCATTACTCTGGCTTCTCTTCAAAGTCGAATAAATCTTTCGCCTTTTACTAAAGATTTCCGTGGAGAGGAGCACTCTAATGAGTCTATAAAAAATTTTTGTTAGGCCCGGCGAAAGCTGGGCTCATTATGTAATTTGAAACAAATCGCTCATTAAATGCAACATAGTCATAATATCTCAAAAATAATTAATTTCAAGTTATCTATACCGATGCATAGTGACTTTATTTGAACTTGAAACTGTAAAAGAAGACATAATTTCTGTCACTTTAATGACTTCCTTCACGAAAGGAGCATTAGAGTTGTTCGTTATTGTGTGCGTGTGTGTTTCACTTTTGGTTCAAACAGAAAAGTTTAAATTGTGCTTTTCACTTCTACGAGTTTTTTTTTTTGAGATAGGTATGATTATATTGCATTTAATGAGCCATAAATAATTATATAAAAGGAGGCTTAAAAAACCTCCTTCACGGACAGTATTTATTTACCCAGGTAAATAAATACTTCAATTGGCATTTGTGAATATATCCACGCCAATTTTTTCCTGAGTTCGACTCAGTCTCTTCCAGAATTTGAGAGAAGAATTCCAGAAGGTCACGTACAAAATATGGATAAGATGAAATCCTACCCGGCAATATTGGCCATGGTTATTACACATTTTTTACTGTCCATGTGAAGGTTGCTTCCTTGAAGTCAATATGGGAATTCAGATTTGTTGTAAATGTGTATTAAAAAAAAAGATGAATTACGGGCACCTCTAAACCTGGTAATGGTTTGACCCTCTTCGTAAGTAATTCTTGAAGATACAAGTAGCTAATTAAAAATACTTTACGATTTACCTCTTGCCTCAGATTTGTTTGGGTGGATGGATTTTTTGCTAATTTTATTTCTTTTAAATATCAATTTTGGATATCCAACTTCCTTCCAAATGTTGCTGCAGGAACGGGATCAAAAATAATGTGAAGAACTTTTATTTCGGTTGATTTGTTGAAAATCATACATTCAGGGATAGATATTTTTGAAAAAAAGCTAATTCTATGATCGAGTTTTTATGTAGATATTTGTTATATTTAGCAAAAACACTACACAAGTTCTATAAATCTATAAAATATAAAGAAACTTAAATTATTCGTACAATTAATCGGAGTTTAGATGAATTTTAGTTTACTACTCCTAAAATGCCTCTTTACTCGCTGGCTTATATTCGTCTTGATGATGCTTTGTTCCTTCAGCCAATAATCTTCTTTTCACAACTGGTCGTTCCTTACTCCTCCACATACCATACGTAAAATAGATTATCAATCCTACAGCTATCCAAACCGCAAATCGTAACCATGTCATCGAATCCAACATTAACATCAAATAGATATTAACAAGCACCGAAATACCCGGTAGCCATGGTATAAATGGAACCTTAAAGCTAAGCGGTCGACTCGATCTTGGTTGACGATCGACAATTATTAATGTCATGACTATCAATATGATTGCAATGCAAAGCAATAGAATTGCATACCAAGTTCCATTGAACACCTCCGTTTCTAATTGGGTTATGATGATAGCAAAGAAGAAGCACCATAGACCTAGATTATAAATTCTATAGTAAGACAATCTGAATTATGTACTGAGTCTTTAAATACGTACAGTATAATGTAACGGCCCATGTAACAAGTGCTGATGATATTTTTGTAGGCGATTTGAGATTCTGAATATTCCATAATTGTCTAAAGAGGGTCTTTGCTGTAACCGCTGACAAAGATGAGGTTTGATTATTGTACTCTTCTTTGATGTCATCTACTTCGAATCTGAAAATGTACAATTCTGACCAATTTATCTGCATATTTCTTATACGAGAAAAGATGTCTCCACCTTAAAAGAAGAACACATGCAGCAACCATTGAGTACGCTAACAATGTTCCAATTGACATCATGCTAACCAGTTGACTCAAATTAAAAATTGCTGCCAATATTCCTGAACATAATAAATATATTAATCTTTACTCTATAATTTTTCCATGGACAAAACCTGTCAAAGTTCCTGCAATGATTGTTCCATAAAATGGTGTCTTGAATTTTGGATGAATACGACCCATAAACTCAAAAATTAGTCCATCAATTGACATTGCATAAATTACGCGAGGCAACGGAAACATGGATCCCATTAAACTAGCACATAATCCAAAGATGGCTCCAATCGATACAATTCGTTCGGCCACATACCATCCAAATTGCTTAAAGACAAATGGCAATGGAGCATTTTCGTTTTGGAGATAGTACGGCAACATCATGGTAAGAACAGTTGATATAGAAAAATATGCAATAAAAATGACCAATAACGATAGAATCACAGAGATTGGTATAGATTTTTTCGGATTCTTTGTCTCTTCACCTGTTGCACAATATTTCGACATAGTGTAATGAACCCCAATCAATATTAAAAATATTACCTGCAGTTGCAATAACATCAAATCCAATAAAACCATAAAAACATATTGCAGCACCCTTGATGATGCCCGATATTCCATACGGAGCAAAACCACCATCTCCATAACCGATTTCAACATCTTCAGCCGGTATACTCCAATTACTGGGATCGGCTGCAAAACTGCCAGTTATCACAACGTACAATACCACAGTTAAATTACACAAAGTAAATATGCTATTGATGAACGTCGATTCTCTGGCTCCAAAAGCTAGGGCAACTATGGGGAAACAGTGTTTGATTGTTTGGATAGACAAATCAATTTTTTATGTTATTATTTTAAATGTGTCTTGAGCTTACGTGCAAATACAAGTGTGGCACCAAGAGCAAAAAAATCCGGAAATTCTGATAATCCCGCTAAGTTTATTGGCATATGTTCCGTTAAATATGTTTTCATTGGATAATCAAGCAGTGCATCCAAATAAGTGCTGAGCGCTTTAACGACACTTGCTGAACCTGGAATGATATATGTAGGAAGTGTTTTCACATTTAAATACTAATGTAAACTTCACTAAATGGTGTTACTCTAAGAGCGTAATTATTATTTACAAGAAATTGTGCTTAGCGGAACCTAGAATGGAATTTTGTTTACCCCCAAAAATTCATACCATTTTCGTTTATTTCTGCTGTTTACAAAAATAACTAGGGTGGGTCACTCTTTCTTCTTTCAGCTAACGAAAGAAATTGTTTCTCACTGTTAATTAGAATTAAAGTTGGGGGAATTCAAGGAAAAAATAATTCATTTTCTAATTGTTTTATTTTCAATTATTTATTTCGGGACAGCGCGAACGCTTATCCCGGCTACCAAAAATAGTACGCACGAGTTATCCACATTA
This sequence comes from Platyura marginata, assembly GCA_026745375.1. Lineage (NCBI taxonomy): Eukaryota > Metazoa > Arthropoda > Insecta > Diptera > Keroplatidae > Platyura > Platyura marginata. The sequence goes on along the minus strand of JANSTT010024468.1, from coordinate 4,884 downwards.
GGGATAATCGCAGAGGTCAGCCTAACCGTAGTGCAATGGAAAAGCCTCACTCCGGGGGAACCGCCTTTATGATCACGGTAACCCCTACGCCAGGTAAGTATGCTCAATCCTCATTGACGTCAACTATACAAATCAAATACAATGAATTGTTCTAGCGAAATATGAACGAAAATCGACAAAGAAAATTGCACACATTTGCTGCTATATCAAATTCTGTATGTTCACAGTCATTGCCGTTCAGTTTATATATTGTACGTTTTGTATATATATATATATATATATAGATATGTACATATATTCTTATAACATACATATGTATGGATATGTCACCGAAATCAATATTTATGTAGCGAACTTAGTTTGGGATAGGTCTTTGTATATGATTTGCAAATGATTATTGTAATTAAACAATACAAAATCCTAACTAAGTAAGTCGAATATAATTAATAATTATTTAAACTAAACTACCTCCTTAAATGGTTCAGGTGTCGTAGTAAAGTGACAAGTATGGTATGGATCAGGATGGTAGATTAAAAAACAATTCAACATCATCAAAAATCAGAATCGATAATGGGATACTTATGATAATAAATTGATAAGATAAAAAAATGTACGAACAAGAAGGTAACTTTTTACATATGAATTATAATTATTCGTTTAAAGATGTGTAATTAATTTTTTAAGGGCCATATATCTACAAGGAGAAAGAAATGGAACAATATTTAATCAAAAATTATTTCTTTATGAGGCCATCTAGGATTATTACTATGTTCAAACGTAAGTACCAATTTTTTCTTACTAGCAATATAGAATATAGCCAACTTTAGAATAAGTTCGAAAAATCTAGAATAATTTATTAAGATTACGTCTTTAGTTCTTTATTTCATTTGCTGAATGTCTTCGTCTACTAAGTACATTTCGTCAATCTTGTCAGTTAGTACTTTATACTAACGGTGAAGCTATGTCATCATATATGTAGTACTTCACCGCTTAAAAACAATACCTGCGAAGGTTATTTGTGATTTCATAATTGCAAACCTAACAATTGTTTTTGTTTTCTAATATTTGAAATTGATATATTTTGTTTTTAAATAATGCCCTATGTCTATATCTTATATGAACCTTGTAGATTGTAGATTTTGTTGGGGGTGATCGATACACCTCGACTTTAATTTAGATCTATTGTGCCCCTCTTTCTTACTTCTATCTTAATGGAGCCGCTCCATTATTTAGAGTACATCCTCAAGTCAAGGTCCCTCTCGGTCAGGCAGTAGTTCCCCAGATACTCTCTCCTTTTGTGGATCAGTGCTCCGCATTTTGTAAGGAGATGTATTGGTGTTTCTTCTGTTACTTCACAGAACCTGCACGTGTCGCTTTCTTTCAGACCTAGCATCCTCAGGTGTCCTTTCAGCTTGCAATGACCTGTCACGAGTCCCGTCAGTATTCTATATCTGTTTACATGTACCTTTTGTTTAGAATCGTAATCAAAACCACCACTTAGAATTAGAATAAATCCGATTTCCGGGATTGCCCGCTTCAAAAGTACGCACAGAGCCACTTAGTCTATATCTCTATAGATTACGCAGAAGATGACGGAATTTAATTAACTTGCACGTGTAGGAACTGTGTGTATGAGTGTGTGTAAATGACGAATCGGTGTCTGACCGTTGAGTTATGTATTTCAAAAAGATTATGATGATAATCAATTATTTACTGTTTTATTTTAATACTCAATCATTATGCTAATCTAATCTTTCGTCATTTAATACAAGAAGATTAGGCTTTTTCTATTGTTATGAAGTATGAACGTACATCAATATATTGTAAATAGTAGTATGTTGTCTTCAATAAATAAATATGTAGTACATAGTACTAAGTAGGTAATAAATAAATTTTCATAATTTTTGCAAATTGATTGAGTAAACAAAAAATCTATAGTCTCTATAGTCTCTTATCTTACTATTAGATTATTTATACTATTCTTGTCTTTCTCGTGAAATTCTAAATCGCAATATGCATTTCCATCCGTCTGTCCGTCCGTCTATCCATGATCAAGATTTCGGCTAAAAAGCTGAAGATCTCTATTGTTTTTGAACCAAATCGGACAAAATAGTCGGAATGTAGAAAAAATGAATATGACAACAATTATAGAGAGTACAAAAATGAAGATTTTATTCGTAGACCAAAAAGTTCCTCGATCTGCCGTTATGGCGCTGCAATCAAATTTATGTAATTTCTAGGGTATTTAATTATTTTCTCGTAAAATATTTGGATTACGTAAAAAATAAATATGACGAAAATGATAGAGAATAAAAAAATTATAATTTCATTAATAGACCAAAAAGTTCCAAGATCTACCGTTATGGCGCTACAATCAATTTTATATTATTTCTTAGGCTTTTTAATCATTTATATTCAATTTACTCAATATATATTTGTTTTACAGACAAAATAGATACGGACAAAATCGTAGATAATAGCCAATTATTCCTTCTTTACTGGTTTAACATTAAATCAACTTTTTATGAATTCTCATTTACCAAAAAAAAAAAAAATCTTTTTACTTACCAATGGCATATTCCAAAATCAAATTCCATCCAATTAGAAAGGCGATAAATTCGCCTATAGTAACATAACCATAAATATAAGCCGATCCGGCTTTCGGTACTCTGGAACCAAATTCTGCATAGCATAGACCGGCCATAACCGATGCAATGGCCGCAATCATAAAACTAATAACAACAGCCGGTCCGGCCGTTGATTTCGATACCTCACCGGCCAAAACATAAATACCAACGCCAAGTGTGCTGCCTATACCTAATGCAGTTAGATCTAATGTTCCTAACACTTTAGCCAGTTGTGATGTACCAGTATCGATTAACGGTTTTTTTCGTGCTAACGTCTGATAGATTTTCATTTTCACTATTAAATTCTTTAACACAAATTAAGAAGAATCAAATATTCAGTTCTTATTGTCGCTACACTAAATTCCAATAATAGGACCGGTTGTCCGACGCTCACTAGAAAAATGAACTATCATTCAATCGAAATGGTGGTATTTACCGATTGATTAGGTCTTACCATACTTTTTCGAACTAGTATTTTTTCGTTTTTTCGCATTCACTAGTATGTTACGTGATTAATTACCCAAGATAAAACCTATTTATTATCAATTTCTAGGCAGTGTATAAATATAGATAGAGCCATAATAGGTGTCTTATCAGGACGGTACAGTATAACAATAATAAAGACGAAATTGTTATACATAGTAAGATATAGTACACGATTTTGATGTAGGTACCTACAAATGTATCTATAATTACAATCAATCAATGTTATAAGATTTATTAAATAGTAGTTGCTTTTATTATCACATTGGCTTACATACTTAAATGGCGAAGATTATTATTAAATTTATTGTAATACATATGAACTTATTTGCTTATGTGATAAAATGATAAGAATGAGTAATATGTATTGTTAGCAATGTTAATAATTAAGTCTCACAAGGTGATCAGTTGTTGTAGGTTAGAAGTCTGTGCAGTCGATTCATGTAGTAGTTAAGTGGGAGAAACTGAACACCAATACTTTTTAATGTAGACCAAAATGTAACACATTGTAATGGAAAACCCTGATGCAAAGTGGACACCTATTTCGCCTGCCTCCATCCATCCATTGATGATTTGGTTACGTTTCTTGAAATCACTGATTTACCTACTTCCGATTTTTTATAATATTTCTCCATTTTACATTTAAATTTAGCGCCATTCTATTTTTTTTTAAGTGAAAACTTTAATTTACGGTGCTTTAGGTTTGTGTTTATGCTCAGTTGTTTACCTATTTTGTGCTTTTTGTACAGCAGACCGGTTTTCAATGTGAATTTTAATGAATTTTCCAAAATATGTTTTTGAACAAAAAATTATGATTGACTTTAAATTTTTAATATGTAGAATCTGGTACAGTGGCGGAGCCTGAGAATTATTGATTCCATCATCATGGAACTATTTTTTTAAAAAAAACTTACGCCATTTTGATAGAAGAAAATGGATAGAAGAAAATGGAAAAAATTGGGTCTTGACCGTTTTTTCGGCGGTTTTTTAAAAAGTGACACAATTTGAACTTTTTTAATACTGAAAATATGTTTTCGAAACTTTGTATTTTGGTGTTTGTAATTGGTGTTTTTCCAAATAACACTTTTGGACGAAGGAAGTGGTATTTTTTGGCTGGAATCTAGGTCAATTTTAAACACAACTTTATTTGTTGCCGATATTTCGAAATCGGGAACTGAAGCTAACAAATAAAGTTGTGCCAAAAAATACCACTTCCTTCGTCTGAAAGTGCTATTTGGAAAAAACATTAATTGTAGTTTCAGAGGTCACTTAAAGGGGATACAAGATCTCATCCCCTTTATATTAAAATTTTTTGTATTTTATATTATTTTAAATTTCGAGCATTTTTTCCAAATAAATTTTTTTTTTTAAATTAACCCTTTAAGGTCCATACATTTTGAACATGATAGGATCAATAATTCTTAAGCTCCACCACTGAATTTGGATGCTGGCTGAATGCTCAGCTCATAATATTATTAAATTAAGAACTAATCAAATGAAATTCTAATATTCTGGACAATATAATCAAAAATGTTTAATTTCAATTTTTTAACCCGGTCGCGGTATGCGCACTTCTTGTAACACGGTGTAATTTAAAATTTTAGAATTACCAGTGGGGAGCCATTTTTAATTTTGCATTATATCATCCGTATTAATAGATATTTAAAAAGATTATCCTGTATGTCGATTTTGCGTACTTTTTAGCAGGAATACAATCTGCTTAATATATACGCACATCAAATAATGTGTTGTGGTATTAGTTTTTGTAATGGTA
>JANSTT010024457.1:0-37902 GCA_026745375.1 Platyura marginata | reverse complement strand
TTGGAAATAATAAACAAGTACTCATACGGGTATATTATAATCGGCGTAGCCAATTTTTTCTTCTTTACTGGTTTATTGTCTGAGTTTCGCAAACATTCCTTTTTATCTACAAAAACACAAATACCCTTTTCGCCTAACTCCTTCTCAATTTAACTTCATGTTTAATTCTAATATATCATTTGAAAGTAAAAATTAAATTGCATGGTTCTAATTATGTACATACATTTATTTATTTTGTTGATAGTACAAGGTGAGTTATACCTTATGAAATTATACTTACACCAGTACAACCGTAAATATAAACAAAGAATATAGTCTAATTATGTAAATTAAAAATAAAAGAAAGTGTGTGTATGATAACAGAATTAAAAGAAAGAAATGAATAAAATGATAAATAAAACTATGAATGAAATTGTAAAATAGTATCGTATATTAATAAGTGTTTACAAATCAGTTACGCAGTAGGAAGCCACCCCATGAACAAACAATGACCCGTTCATTTGGGAGCTATAGTGGACTGATATGATAATAATAATATCATCAGTACGTAAGAAAGCTTTTTACAAAGAATCTGTCAAATCTAATGACAATATTACGAACAGAAGCGATACTTTCATAGACAAAATGTGAAAATGAACGCTATATTAAAGGTCCGCTCAATTATATCAGAGTAGGCCGAATCAAAAGAGGATAGAACGATAACACTATACTTAAAATATAGAATAATTACTATCTTAAATATTGATTGCACGTACATCGTACAATAATTATATATAGTATGTAAGTACTGTACATTCACATTTAAACGTTAATTACAATCACGCTTTTGTCTAGCTTTGAATGGTATGCAAATATGTTCAACTTTTAATTAATTAATATAATAGAGAGCAATTATGTACATATGTTAATTATGTTGTTATCTTCTTGAACGTACTTATTGTTGATATCTACGTACTTATGATAACACAATTTTTATATGAAATTTGACTAAAGATAACAATTTTTTTATAGTGTTATTGAACTACTACCTTTTATTATGATTGGTTACTGGGCGACTGCTCAGGTATTTGTAACAGATACAATTGAATTAATATAACATGGAAATCAATCGTACAATAAAAAAATTATTACCTAATATTTTATATTCACAAGAAAAACGGCCTGATAATGAAGAAAAGCAATTCTGATATTTCCATATTTAAAGAGTGTAGTTTATTTATTTATCGTATGGAATTATTAGCCAAAAGGAGATTACTTTCACATTCCACAAATTCTCACACTTCAAATGTGTTTCTAACATTTGAAATGTTTACTTCGGTTAAATTGGCAATTTTTCAGTAATTATTCCTTGAGATTATGCCCTAAATCTACAGTTTTAAATGGAATCCGACCCACTCGATCCAAAACTTAAACTCGGTACGAGAGAACTAGAGAAAAACACTCATATTTTTCTCGTAGAAAGGGATCGAACGTTGGACCTCCCGCTCCAAAGGCAATACCTCTACCATTGAGCCATTTGGACGGTAAGAGTGTAGTAGATTACTATTGACGACTTAATTTTTAATAAGTAACCTTTTAAAAGGCGAGGATTTAATAATTTGGATACGATCGAATGCGTTTGACTTAATAGGCGGAAAAAACATAGTAATTTTCTTCTTCAAAATTATTTATTGCAGACCGTAGAAACATGATGATGATGATGATGTAGAAACAGAGATAACAAATGATTCACTATAAAAAAAAGCTAATCTTGAGAGAATATATAGATTTCTTCTAGAAACGGCTATCAAATTATTAAATAAAACTTCAATAGCAATAATCAAATTGTGAAAATGATGGAAGAATAACTTCTTCTAGAATCCATGAAATTCTAATCACAATTCTTACTTCATCTTTCTAATACTGGTAAATTATAGATAAATATATTAATAAACGTTTTGCTGTACAGTTTAAGCCAATAAAGAACATGCAAAATTAATTAAGTTGCTGTTGTAAATATTCTTTCACCTTTCTTTCTCTTGAAAAAGCTGTAAGTTCGTGTTTCAATTAGTTGTGAGTTAGTTTATAGTTAGGATCTAATAAGTAAATTTGTAATTGATTTTTGAAATGTTTTCCAATTATGTTACTTAATAGAAATTACTCTCTCAAATGCACTTCCTAGATAAAACCTTTGTATATCAGCTGTTTGGAATTTAAAAGTCAACTTAAATTTATATAATACTCCGTTATTAAGTAAATAATTTGTTAAATTTAGTTCAAAATATAATTGAATTGAATTGAGTCTGTTCTATGAAATCAATAAAAGTCCTTTTATGATGTGTAATGGACATTTAACCATTTTTCCATTACAATTACAATTATATTGAAAAATATATGCACAGATTTATTGAATTTCCAAATCATATTGTACTTACGAAAAAGTCATTGACACATACTTGTAAAGGCGCATGGAGAATTATTTTTTTAATTGCCAAGGCCGTTTCCGAAGTTATGCGCCAAATCTCTATTTTAAGATTCTTTGTGTTCCTTGGTATAGAAAAGTATCAAAGTAGAGTTTTAATACATATACTAAATTTGTATGTAGTTAATTTGTGTTGTTTTTTTTTTGCTCTCTCTGACGAATCTATATGTAAAAATCAGATTTTCTCATGATTATAAAAATATATTATATTCAAAATCCGTTTCTACGTTGCTGAATAACTATTATGTTTTATTTGTTTATTTTATAATTTTGAGAAAATTTAAAATATCTAACTATGTACGCAATACTGAGATAAGTATAATTACTGAGAATTTGTGGTAAACAGTATGATCGGTGATATCATATGGATTGTGTTTATTGTTACGTCATCACTTTCATTAAATTTAAACACAAAAGACAAAGAATTTGTTGGCTACTTTAATATTAATAAATATCTAAAGCAACTCTATAGTGAGTAATTATTACTTAAATAATTATTTAGTAAGTGTTTATTTATTAAAATCTATAAAAACCATCTAAAAATTGTTTAAAAAAAAAATATGAGAAATTTCTAAGTAAATTCATTGCAAATTCTATTTTAATCATCATTTGAATGCTGGGTAAGGTAGATAAACATAAACATAATCTAAGCACAGCATGTGCTACTTATACACATTGAAATAAATACATTGTACTTACAAGGATTTCATTAATTTATTTCTTACGATGGTTAAATTAAGTACAACATGTGCATTAGTTTGTCTGAACGAAATGAAAAGAACTGACCTGACTAACCATCAGTAGTTCCATAAAATTAACCATAAGAATAGTTGTTCTTTGCTTTGAACGCTTTTTATATTGGAGATATATAAAACTAACTGTTCACCCTTTTGACCTGAAATTAAAAAAGCGATTATGTATAAGTTATTAAGTAGACGTTTTCCAGAAAAAGGAAAATACGTCAGTTTGCTCAAATCAATTTGTCACTACTATAGTGAATGTAGTTCTACAAACCAGACATTTACACAATTCTATCAGTCGTAAACGATTTTTTTTTATTTACCTCACAGCACTTTTTAGAAGACGATGGCCAATCATTTACACCCCTTGTCATTGCGGCTAGAAACGGTAGATGCAAGGTCGTAAAAATGCTTCTAACGAACTTTTCACCAAATATAGAAGAGGAATGTGCTGTAAAATTTGATGGACACATTGTACAGGGAGCCACAGCGCTCTGGTGTGCCGCTGGTTCAGGTAAGTTGCGAATATTCATTTCATAAATATACATCCTCAATATTTTGCACTATTCTACTTTTTTTTGGTTTTTTTAAAATTATATTTCCTCTATAGGTCAGTTAAATGTAGTAAAGCTTCTTAGACAATATGGAGCTAATGTTAATCATAAGACAGCAACACAATCTACACCTCTTCGTGCGGCCTGTTTTGATGGTAAGATATTTACGAAATAACCAAAAATAAGCAACAACAAAAACTCAGAGTCAATTTACTCACTGTTTAACTGTAGACTCAACTTCCATCTAGATCAGGAACGACCCGTGAGGATTTATTTTTGAAAACAGGTTAAGGTCCCTAAATTGTAATAGAGTCTTTAAAGGACTTTTTATAATACTAAATATATACAGAATATCACCCTGAAGAACGATGAAAGGGAGCTCTACATGAGATAAACAAAAAATGTTCTTCAACATTTATCATCATTTTTCTTGAATGTATCCGTAGTGATAAGAAATTTGTTAAAATTTTCTTTTCTCACATTTCGCAATTAATAGCAAATTCTTATTTTTCATTCCTCACTCAATCCTACTGTATAAGGTGTACAAACACGAGTTGAATATACGATTTTTAAAATTAAAAATCTAAATTTGACCGACACGTCATTTAAAACTGAAAGTTTAATATTCAATAATATTTGGACAGATTTAAAAAAAACTAAACAAAAAGAAAATATTTTACAGGTCATTAGACGTACTAGTATTTAGTTTAGTTTCTTTGTATATCTTGTCTATATGAATTTATTTTTAAAATAACTCATAATTACATTTTAAGTCAAGTAATTATCAAGAATAACATCCAAATAAAACGCAATAACAAAATTTCTTTTTTCAGGACGGTTAGACATCGTCAAATACTTAGTTTCGCACGATGCTGAAATTAATTTGGCAAATGCATATAACAACACGTGCCTGATGATATCTTCATATAAAGGACACACAGACGTTGTAAGTGAATTATATATTTATTTATTTTTTTTCAACCGTACCACACATCTCAATTTTATTTTATTTAAGGCAGTCACTTGGTCAGATACCTAAAAATAGCCAATAAAGTTTAAATTAAAATTTTATAAACAGAACTGTATGACTAATAAATTAACCAGAGTGTGATTCGTGTTAATAGCACACCGTTGTCATTTATTTATTTATTTTTTGATACGATTTTTTTTTTTATTATTTTATCAGGTAGAATTTTTGCTTGCCAATGGGGCTGACCCAGAACAACAGGCACATTGTGGTGCGACGGCTTTACATTATGCAGCCGAATGTGGACATGTAGAAATTTGTAGTGCACTTTTAGACTATGGGGCTACATTGATAAAGAATGAGTATGACATGACAGCAGTTATTACGGCCGCCGAACGGACTAGAGATAATGTAGTCGAATTTTTTTATAATAGACCGGAACTACTTACTAAGGAAGAGGTTTGTAGTAGTAGAAGATGTTTTTCTTGTTGTTGTCATTAACAGTTGGATTTAATTTAATTTTTCAATTTTCGATATTTAGAAAATCGACGCTTTGGAACTTATGGGTGCTTCATTTGCAAATGACAAAGACAACTACAGTCTCAATAAGGCATATGAATATTTATTGTTAGGTATGGAATTAAGGTGAGTAAATGATACTAGTGGTACTTCTAGTGTGCTTTAGATTTAAATTTGCGTACCATTTTTCATCCAGCCTATTTTCTTGTCCTGGAATGCCGAAATTATTTGTTATGCTTCTAACCACCCTTTCCAGTGGTTACACTTTTACCTTTAGGGTTGACATTTATCTAACTTAGCATCCATCCTGATGACATGTCCTGCCCAATGCAAACGTTCAATTATAATTTCATGGTTATATCAGATTCTACATACATGTCCGATTCTTCGGAGAATTTTTCGTTCGAAATGGTTTGTTGTCCCCAACCACTTGGTTTTCTATTCTATTCTAATATTACTTATTGGAATTGTTGATCATCATAGGTCATATATATCGGTCATCGGATATCGGTCATCATCATTATCAATCTGCCTCGACTTGAATTTTCTTGAAAATGCCACTGCTAGATTTCCTTTCCTTTCCTGTTCTATGCCACAGTTCTCGTTTCGTTATCGTGTTCGACCATCACACTTATTATTTTGCGCACGCATTTATTTATGAAGACTTGTATTTTCTTCGTAGACTTCTACGTGCTACTTTGACTTCTACATTTGAGTATCCTTGTGCCTCTGCGGATTTTCCTCAGCACTTCATCTAAGGCTGAAATGAAGTGTATGGGCGACAACCATATATCCTTGTTTGACTCCAGGTTTTTACGTGGATAGGCACTGATAAACTTTCATTATGGAGGACATAGTTTTTGAATCAGTCAGTCTTATAATTTTCTGAAGGAAGCTCTTATTCTCTAAAGAATTTTTTTGATGATATTATTCTAAGATTAATCACATTAAAAAGTCTCATAGAAATGAATTTAAAATTTATTTAGAAAAAAAATCCAATTTCTAGGTATGAAGATCCAAGTAATGTTGCAAGAAAACCATTACTTCCACCAGTACCTGCCTATGAAAATTGGATTGAAAGTGAAACAATACAAGATTTACAGGCAATTCGATTAAATCACAATTCAATACACATGGAATCATTAACAATACGAGAACGAATATTAGGTAGAAAATGTCCAGATGTTGCGCATCCAGTTGTATTTCGGTATTGTTTGATGAAAAACTAATATTATTTGTATAATATAATTTATAACTTTAATATTTTTAGCGGTGCAGTGTGTGCGGATAATGGACGTTTTGATAGATGTGAAAGTTTATGGTTACATGCATTGGAATTAAGACAAAACAATAAGGTAAATATTAGAAAATTGGTTTATTTTGAAAATTTAATTAAACCATAAAATTGATTTCAGCTATCAGTCCAAAGAGATTTATTAAGATTTGCTCAAGTATTTTCCCAAATGATTCATGTGGGTGTCCCTCTACGATTATGTAATGTAAGTATCATTTCAAATAAAATTAAATTCCTGTACTAATAAATTCTGTAGTTCTAATCGTAAATAAGTTTTTGTTCTAATATTAGAATTAAATATCGCATTTCAGGTTCTAACCGTACTTTCAGCCTGTATAAAAGAGATCGAATTCAACAAAGACAAATTTATAAATCCAGGACCTAAGGATGATTTAGAAGTAGTGATGGTAAACATACAGAAGATATAATTTCCAATTAATAACAAAATGGACATTGATGTGGATATTTTATTTTCTAGGAAGAATTCGAATTAAATATAGTTACCTCATTATACCTTTGTACTATAATTGCAAAATTGCTAAAAAGCCAAAATCCAAAAGTACAAAAATGTGACAAAAATTCATCCTACCGATTGGTGTATGCTTTAAATAAAATGAATCTCAAATTACGTGACGGTCAAACGTTACTGCATTTGGCTGTGAATGGTGTGACTCCAGTGGATAATTTTCATACAAATGATGTGTGCAGGTTTGTTATTTTTTTTTTTTCATTAAATATAAATTTTAGGAAAAATTACAAAAAAAATTATATTATATTTTAGTTTTCCTTGTCCGGATACAGTTAAATTGTTACTTACATGTGGTGCAACGACGGCGACTCTTGATTGTTGCCGAAATTCAGCATTACACACATTAGCTTCGACTGTAAGTTTGATGTAATGCACTTTTAAATATGTTTTTCATTTTTTTTATAATGTTAATTTAGTTACATGCAACGCGGATAAGTCATTTAGAGAAATTAGATATAAATAAAATAACAGAAATGCTCGGTCAGGCTGGTGTTCATATGGATGCAGTTAATATAGATGGATTAACAGCATCTCAATTATGTACATCACGTAAGTTTGTACATTTTAATTTTTTTTTTTTTAATTAACATTTTGTCAATTTAGCACTAATTGAGACAATTATTCGACGATGTGAAATGAATAGCACCACTCTGCGATGTTTAGCTTCGAGAGTAATAGCTCATCATAAAATTGCCTATAAAGAGATAGTTCCAAAACAATTGGAAACATTTATACAGCTGCATAGCTCAAAAAAGTTATGAGAACGAATAAAAATGTAAATTTTTGTTTTTTAATTAATTGATAAAGTTTGTGCAATGCTCAAGAATTATAAAAAAAATCTTCCATTTGTACACACATACATATACATTATACACTATTGTTGATTTAGTGTTTAGTTTTTATATAATTTTTTTGTATGAAAATGTATACTAAGATCTACTACAAAGTACTGAAGTTTTATTTTTGTGAAAATATTTTTCTTTTATATTGGTGCTACATAAAACTATATACAATATATAGGATTGTGTTAATTGTAACTTCCTCCCCCATTCATTGAATTGAAAGCAACGAAAAAGTTGGGGATCAATTGTAAAACAATTATTGAAATCTTGAAATTTTCTGCCCACTGGCCAATTTCTTAATTTTAAATATTTTATAGATTAGATTTTAAATATTAAATATTATGGGCAAAAAAGATATTAGTTACAATTGATATAATCCTTAAGGAACTTAAACATCAATGTATTATTTTAATTAATATAAAATAATATTTTTGTATTTTAAAAGAGGTTTTTATTCCATTTTTTTTTTTGTAATTTTTTCTAAATATTTTTTAAATATATAAACAAAAAAAGAATCCTAATGAGAGCTTGAGAGTAGAAATCGTCTTGGCAAAGGAGTAGAAGGAGAACAGCTCCCACCAAATTCTAGAAATAGAGTTTGAAGAATTAGTTCGTGTACAAGTTATGCTGTTCAAGGTGGTAAATGCGAGAATAGTAAAGGTAGAGGAAGTATTTTATCTACTATTGTCTATTCTATAGTATAACTTATCTAACTAAATTACCGAGGTAATCCGGACTATAGAGGTAAATTTTATGAACTAAAAATAAAAACAAAAAAACTATTTGGAGAGGGTGGATATTTGGAACTATAGGATAAATGAAATAGTTTGAATTACTGCCAAAACTTCTGTTACCAAACGAAAATATAAAAAAATTGTTTAAGAACTATTAATAAATATAAAATATTTCGGTGCGAAATTTTTCTCTAAAAAATTAAATTTTACCGGACCTCTCGATAACTTAACTAACGCTACGCTTGTTTACCATAGAGTGGTCTTTTACAAAACAAGAGTCGTAAAAAAAAACTATAAAAACTCGTTCAAAAAATTTCGTTAAGTTTTTCTGGTTTAAATTGGACATCGACGTCTGTATAACTCGCAACATTTAGAGAAGGACATACAAACTTAAGTATATATAATAAAATGTTAGAGTGAGTAAAACGTTTTATTAGAGTATTTTACTGTTGTCAAAATAAAATAAAATAATTATTTTTTTCGTGTTTAATTAAAAATTGCTAAAAATTGTTATCCGTAAATCCGTAATTAATCGGTATTTGATACCTCAAATACTATTTACTGTTAGTATTGAGTAATTGTATTTGGCAAGAGTCCCTGATTGTTTTATATCAAGTACCCACATCTGCACATTACTAGTTCATATTTCGTAAATAAAATCATCTTTCTTTTTTATTATTATAAATAAATAGTAAATAATAATTACTAAAAGTACTTTTGTGTATTTAGATTTCTCTATGCGTTACAAGGATGATTGGTGTTGTTAAAATTTACGAAAAGAAAAATCGACTTTTATAGTAAGTTGGTACTTAAAATGTGGAAGATTTTTTTTCCATATTTTTCACCTTAGAAATACCTGCCCTATATACCTATTAATACCTATTATATGGCCTTTTTGCTTAGCTACGTATACTATTAATTGAAAAAAAAAGAGTTATGTAATATTTTGTAGCAAATCTTTAAAAAAGTATAATTATTTTTATATGAGGGTTTTTTAATGTGATAGAATCCATCATCAAAACTATAATTCTAATTTCTGTGTAAATAGATTACAAATTACAGTTAGCCAAATTTAATGTTAACAGATAAAGTAATTACGAGTTTGAATCCACAAAAATTATTCCTAGCCAATTCTTTTATCTCAGTATAAAGTTAAAACTTCTTATTCATCAACAAATGTTTACCATAATACTACTGATTGAAACAATTTTTTTTCTTCACCTCACCTTGTTATGAAAACTATGTGAAAGTTCATGGCTTTTTCTACCGAGAGAGTTCTAACTAATTATCTTGAAGTAAATTTGCCGACAAGTTTTATGGATCTATTGCTATTGTTTTCAGTAGGGACTACACTCACACATAAAGGCGAAACAAACTCAACAGTATTTAATTTACAGAAAATGTCCCCAATTTTATCCCATGTTATCGCAATCTTAGAAATAAAATACTAAATTTGTTTTTTTTTTTTTTTAATAAAATTTAATTTTCAGATTATAGTTTCATTTGGTTAATTCTAAAGAATATAAAATGAGGATCTCTATAAAAATTACATGAAAAGCCTGCCGCATAAAAAACACAGCAAAACTAACTTATGGATGACAAATTATATTTGTACCATATTGAAAACTTAGAAAATATATTTAGCGAGAAAAAAAAATGGGCGGTTCAGTAAGTCAAGTCTTTCGTTCTGGCAGTGCTCTATTGTCAAATCGCGATGGAAAAGCCTCAGAAACAACTGTTGATAAAATTCATACAGTTTTCGAAATCTTACGTGCAAATCCAAAGATTTCAATACAAACGCTGGAAGGACTTCTCTCTCAGATTGCAAAAGTAGAAATAAAATCACCAAGAATCGAATTTGTTTCCTAAATTATTTTCATTTTAGTATGAAAATATTCTTGCCATACACGATGAGTCCGGATATAATTTACTGCAAAAAAGTGTTGGACTAAATCATATCGAATTGGCCAGATGGTTACTACAACGACATCGTCTCGATGTTAATCGAAGTCCTTGTTCGCTGCCATTGCATATAGCCTGTTTGAAAGGATACGAAGAATGTGTTGAACTATTGTTGAAACATGGTGCCCGAATTGATACCGAAGCTCGAATGTGTTTTGCCGGATCGCATTCCAGTAATTGTGAGGAAAGTGGAAAATATCGTGGTTCCGAGGAAGATGTTGGAATTTGCAATAATAGTGAACGACAAAATACAAAATTACAGAATGCCGTTTGTTATGCCATTGATGGTGATCAAGTTGGTGTTTTAAATATTTTATCGCAAAAAATGGAGGAACCCTGGGTGCCTTTTCGCGTTAAAAAACCATTGTTGCATTTGGCTTGCGAACGTGGTGCATGGAAATGTGTTCAGCATTTGGTTTTAACCAGATCGGAGGAAATTAATTTGATTAAGGATGAATATTTTCCAATTCATCAAGCCGTTCTGCATGATGGACGATTTTTAGAATTGCTTATACAACATGGCGCTGTTACAACGGTTCGAACTTGTACGCAACAAATGACATTGCTACATGTTGGTAAGTGTTGTTTTTGGAATCATATATGTAGAAAAAAACTATGTGATCCTTATCATATCTAATAAATTTTCCAGTAATTGTTGCCGCTCGTAAATCGGCCGAAGATACACTAAACACATTGAGAATACTTTTGGAACGTGGTTGTAAGGAATTGATAAACGAACCAGATTCTCTTGGTAATACACCATTGCATGCGCTGATTGTACGTTATGCGCTTGAAGAGGCCCGATATGGTTATGACAAATGGAACAAATGGGACGTTCTGCATTTAGTTAGATTTCTATTACAAAACGGTGCAAAAAGTTCAATCAATCAAGCTGGCAACAGTGCGTTGGCGTGTGTTTTTCGACATGTTCGTGATTGGGAAGTTTGCTATGAATTACTGAACATGTTAGTTAAGGAAGATGGTATGGCATTTGTTTTTGTTATTTTAATTTTTTTTTTTTTTTAATATTTAAATATTAATTGTAGGTGATCCAAATATTGTTGGACGAGATGGTTCTGTACCGATAATGGTTTGTTTAGTTCCACTTATAAATAAGGACCAATTACACCATTTTACACATACAAAGAAGGTATACAGTTTTTTTTATATATTTTTTTTTTATCGTATTTTTATTTGATTTATTTTAAGGTTTGTTATTTAAACTGCATACGAATTCTTCTACAGCACGGTGCAAATCCAAATTGTTCATATAGATCTAACTTGACGCCTTTACATGTTTTAATATTTACAGTTAGCGAAAATTTCACCTTAAACTGTGATATTCAAAAACGCAATAATTTCGATTTCATTAAAAATATTTTACTGTTATTACTGCAACACGGATTAGATTGTAATATTACATATCAACATATTCTACAATCAGTTATGGATATGGTACAAAATTTACGAACATGTAATGATATGCTGTGTGTTTATGAGTTAGCCAAAACGCTAATACAATATGGTGCCGATCCAAATGATGTATTAAATGGCCGAGCAACATCGGGCAGTGCTATTGTTATAAGTGAAATTGCCAACTATGGTGATAGTATTCGACAGCATGTTATCGATGGTGATGGTGGTATACGTGAAGGTGGTTTTCGTGGTTCATTTCGTACACATTCACGCTACATCCTATTCTACTATATTATACTAATAACGAAAAAGGAATTTCTCTTAGCCGATCCAGCGGCAATCTATGCACGAATTATTTATCTATTTTATTTTTCAATGGCACACGAACCGTTATACAATTGCTTAAAGAGTTTACATAATTTTTATGTGGCTCAAGTACCAAATAGATCAACAGAGAATTTAATATCGCTTATAACAACACTGTATCGAAAACCAAGAAGTTTGAAGCAAATATGTCGCCAAGTAGTATATAATAGATTAAAAAATAAATTGGCATTAAATATAAATAAATTAAATTTACCAGCTCCTCTAAAAGACTACATGTTAAATTTCGAAGCATAGTTTGTAATGCAAATTTTAATTAATTTAAAAAATATATCTTGATATATCAAACGTAATTTTGTCGTTAATTTAATTAATATGCTTTACTTTAAATTTGGTTAAGTACGAAAGCTTAACTCTGTAGGTACTATAATATTGAATTCTTCTGAATTGAATAAAGACAATAGCACTTATAAATGATTAGATTGGCAAACAAAAGCTTGTCTATTTCATATGAATTATGAATTTCGTAAGTATTAACAATAGCAAAAATAACAACAACAAAGAGCCAACTTTCATTTCTATTTCAGATCGTAAACAGCTTGTCATACACACCGATTCATATACCGATTCAGAATTGATAGATTGTGCAGGAAACATAGAATGAAGTATCATCATAGATGTCAATAAAAACCCAAAATATGGCTATAATCATAGATATGCACATCAATAACAATCAAACTACTAAGACGATTAAATTTGTCATTGACTGCTGTAAGTACTATTTTTATAAATATCTAACATTTAAATGACCGCTAAACATTTGTTTTGATCTCCAAATAATAATTATTAAAATTTATACATGTTTTAATAACAGAAATTAGATTGAAACAAAAAAAATGTGTTGTTCTTATATATTTCTTTCAATCTATTTTAATAACGAATATGTTATGTAGTAGTAAGTACAGGTGGCCCTTTTTCTCTATAAAGCTTTATATTGTTATTATTTTAAAAAATAATTATGGGACAATGTTCGACTTAGCTAACTTTGAAATATGCAATGAAATATGCAATATGTATATATTATTAATAATCTAAAAAAAATTAGAAACCTATAAAGAAGAATACAATATCATCCCATTTCTTATTAAATTCTATAATTTAAAAATATGAAATTTGATACGAAAAATTTACCTTATCTGACACCTTAAACTTTTGGAAAAGTCATCATTTTTCAAAACTTTCGATATATATAAATGGAAAAATTCGTTGTTTACTTCACTCGAAATATAGTTTACACTTTTATTGTTATTTAAAAATTATTTTGAAATTGTGTGATAAACTATATACAAATAATCAATTTTACGATTTTTTCAGTCAATAAAAACTCCCTAGTAATAATAAATTTACTAAACCCTGAACTTCAATTGTTATTACAACCATTATCGTACATGTTAAAAATCTTAAATCTAAAATTATACGGATTAAACTATAAATAATAGGAATAGTAATTTTTTAATGATGATAAGAAAGAAATGAAATGGCATCCTATGCAAACTATGTAGGTACATACAATGGCAAAAACTACCTTGATCTACGACTAATCAAATATCAATGAAAATACAAGGGTCATTCACTTTAAATAAACAGTATTTTTGAATCATTTTTCAATTGACCACAACATTGCAATTATCCACTTGATTGTCTTGAATGAAATAAGAAGTTTTTTTTTCTACAAAAGTGACATTGATTTATAATAAAAATTTATTTATTATTAGGTATTTTAGACAAAAGTGTTTAACAAAGTAGCAAAATTCAATGTCATAATTGTTATAAGTTCTATCTAACCAGATATCTAATTGTTTGGTATAGCTTAGTAGAAAAAAGAAAAATTCGATTTCGGTGAATATTAAATTTTGAATTTGTACAGGAAATATAATTTTTTTCTTCTCTTCTATCTAATTAATGTAGGTACATATATATTTACATACCTATACCTACATACATTACGGATCTATATATTATTTTAATTATACAATCGAATATTGTATAATTGTTGTATTAGTTATACAAACATAATACATACGTCTAATGAGTCAATATCAACAACGACGTTACTCATAATAAAATAAAAATATATATAATGCAAAAACTAGATCCTTGAGACACCTTATCAAATTAAACAAGTCATTAATTTATGCCATTTGTACTTTGAGTCTCTATGTATTGGCAACATTCATACATATTTTCTTTGATTAAAATATGAAATTAAATTTATCGCCGATTTAATTTATGCGTAAATTTATGATAAATAATCAGTGTAGCTATATATATATATGTATACAACTATGAACATTATGTATCATGTATGTATAGTTAACAAATAATTAATTTAATAAAAAATGCTACATCAAATTTTCTACGTCTAAATAAATGTAATTCTCAAGTATATTTTTTTTCAATCCAAACTGGTTTTTGAATTTTCACATACAATGAGAAAAATATCTTGGATTTAAGCCAAATATTTGTTTTTTGGTTTTTAAAAGAAATATTTTCAAAATAATGTAGAACATTCTTATCGCTGCTATATTTCGAGTGCTTTTTCCAACTCAATTTTATATCTAATCTGAATTCTAATTTACGCAGTACGAATTCTTAATAATTCCTAAATTCTCTTAAGGCTAAAGAATCTAGAATCTATTTAGCAAATTCTTTGGCCACGTAAAAAGATAAATTAATACATAGTTCTGCAAAATACAGCAATACCATGAAAGTTCAGGTTTAGGGTTTTCGGTCACGTGGGTTTCAATGCTTTGTTTTATAGTGCATTGGATCAATAAATCGTATTGCGATTCAAATAGAAACAATCACAATAATGGCAATTCGGTTTGAATTTAACATAAATAACCAACCTTGCTGTTCATTGAGCCATTGTATAATATATTGAACATCATCGGTACATCAATGTTTTAGAACCACAATTATAAAAAAATTCTAACTGCCGGAGACTTTAGTTGAATTTCGCGATATGAAAAAAAAATTTAAGAGACATTGAAGAATACACAGAAAATAAAATATGGGTACAGTCTACAAAGTGGAATTAAAATAAATTTATTGAATCCACCAAATTTTTATTATTTTATTTCCATTTTTATCAATTTTCAATGGTTATTTTTAAGAATATGATTTTGTAAAATTTAAGAAATCGCGTTCTTTGATTTGATACTTATTTTTTATTTTTTCAATGAAATGTTTTTTTTTTTGAAAATATAACATTAGAATATAAGAAATTATTTTATTATATTTAGTTGATTTATCAGAAATTAACAAACTACTTTATATAACTTAAAATTTAATATTCTATTTGCCGAATATAAACAAAATCTTTATTAAATAATGAAATAATTTTTATATTTTACTTATAACAAAATCTCAAATGCAATTTATAGTTTTAATGAAAATTTTCCTCGGACGAATATACACTAAATCTTTATTAAATTTATAAAATAATTTATTGATTTTACCCATATTTTTTTTTTGAGTGTAGATATTGGAATGATTGCTTGTCCACTTTGAACAGTTTTTGTTCAAAATGACCACATTACTAACAATACCTCACCGTGAATCCGACAAAAGAGAGAATTAAAAATATTAGAAAATAGATTCCAAATCTTCGCACTCGAAAGAAGCGAGTAAAAATCTTGTTAAGTAGATATTCTGAAAATTCTCTATATGTACTGCATAAGAATCTCTCATACAAAATAGGACATACAACATGTACTTGTTGAATTTAGAAAAATTATCCTTATTTCATTCAAAATTAATCGTTTCAAACAAGGTTGTCTTTCGACCACAAGTTTTAAAAAATCTATCACACTATCCTCAAGCCTCAACCATAATGTTGTGATTTTCCGCACCACAAGTTCTTATAATAAATAAATAAATTTTAAAATTTAATTCGTTATTTTGGATTGAGGCCGAAAAAATGTTACAATCCTTGCATTCACTGAAATATGCCTTTCAAAAATATTTCAAAATTAATTTTTAGAATTCATTACTGTCCTCAAAGAAATAGTAAATGCAATACAAAGAACTAAATACATATCCAGGTAATTACGGAAATCTTAATCATTTTATTATCGTTTCATTTCAATTTTGCATACTCGCTGCTGGCGTATTTTTGTTTTGTTTTTGTTTTTGTTTTTTTTTTTTGTTTAAATACATGCAATATCGCAATTGAAAAAGTACTACTACTTTGTACATATATTATATATATATATGTATGTGTACAATGTACATATGTGTAAGTATATAAGTAAATTATGCTCTGATGCATGATGCATGAGTTCATAGATTAAATACTTTATATAAAATACTTTAACAATATATTAAATTCTATGATATTGAACTACAAATCTCCCACTTTATGCGCAAATAATTGAAAGTGAGTGGAGGCTTGCACTTGCTTATTGGCTTTATTTATGCTATTTTATAATACAAACGATGGATTGGCAGTGTCGCTTCTAATCTTTTTTTTTTTTCTTTAAATATTTTCAACTGAGAAAATGATCTTATTGTCTTTGGTATAAAACTAAAATCTTTTGATAAACGAGTTTAGTTTATCTCGTTTCGTTAATTATAACGGATCTAAGTCTCGTTTTGAAGGATTTGACTCTTTTTTGTTTGTGGAAAAAAGAGTGCTAGTCCGAACAAAAAAAAAGACGCGAGTTTAAAAAAAATCGACCAAAAAAAGTGCTTGGATATATTGTAAAGGATAACTGGTGTAATCCTGAAAAATTATATGCAAATAGTTTTTTTTTTTCTAAAACTTTACAAAGAATAAGTGTGTGATAAAGATGACGCCAAAGCCACAAGAAAATCTACAAGTGGTTATTGATACGACGTCTACTCCTGTAAACAATAAAATACCGGATAATGGATTTGTGAATAATGCTTTTGAATATGATAAATATAATACTTGTGCTATACCAACAAAATTAGAATCGACAAATGATAAGAAAATTAGTGAAACGACAGGCCGATCCATTGACTTTGATGATTTACTTCCACATATCGGGGAATTTGGAAAATATCAAAAAATTCTCTTCTTGCTTATGATTCCGTTTGCATTTTTTGTGGCATTTGTGTATTTTTCACAAATATTTATAACATTAGTGCCCGAGGAACATTGGTGTCGGGTTCCTGAATTGGCACATCTTAGTATCAGTGAAAGGTTAGTTTGGAAATACGAGTACTTTGAATACGTAACATTTTATTGTTCTTAATGGAATTAAAAATAGTTGAATGTGATTCGGAATATGGGCTGGAAGTAATTCAATTGTTTGTGTAATAATAATCATGACCCACTCAATATGTGTACTGAATTTTTTTTTTTTTTTTTGATAACTTGCTAGAATGTGTCATCATAGGTATATGATGTGAACATGAAATGTTAGCTGTATGGCTAAGACGGAATTAAAAAAAAGAAACAACTAACGATTTTCGTGTCACCTTCAGGATGACTCTTTTGTATATAGTACATAAGACTCTACTTATTTTATATAAAATTAAGTACACTAATTGAGACGAATAACCTACAGCTAAAGACACTGACCCATAAACAATAAACGTGTAAACGCCGATTAGAAAAACATGAATGAAAGTTAAATATATTGCATCGTAAATTTATTGCAAATGCAGTGCTTATTATATAGTTATTAATTATAAATATCTGTAATAATGTAATTAATTACATTTATGTATAGTTGAAATGATCAGATCAAACATGTTACTGATTAAACCAGCTGATTGTTTTATATATTTCCGGCATTTATTATGCATAAGCCATAACTTAATAATACTGGGACGATCGCGTGCAATTTAATTTAAATTCTAACTATAAATATATACACAAATATCATAGATCTGTCTTTTAATTCGCCGATTAATCTCGAATATAAAATAGGCCTGCACTGTCTACACATTTCTTTTTTACTTTGACCCGAAGCTCTAAATAAAATCGATCCTAAAATCCGGTGATTCCATATAAAAAGTTGACGTAAAGTTGCATTAGTATAAGTGTTAGAAGAATTTACAGTCAGTATTAGGTATTGGGTTCGAATTCCGGTATTGATAATATTTCCTAAGTGTTTTTTGAAAGGAAAATTACATATGATGGCATCTCAAATTATTTGTCCTGGTAGTTTGGATTCCCCTAAACAGTAGGTCCCATAATAACACATGAAACCCAATAAACGCTCAGTAATTATATAATTATTTATTATTAGTGAGGTTTTTAGGCAATTCAAAATAACTAAAAGTGTTAAGTGTCTATGGATATTAAAATCCGATGCTTAAACAGTCGAATTGTAATTATCTTAATTTTCATATCATGTAATGAATGCCATAACTTCATAGGCACAACATAGGGCGCCGCATTATAGAAGTAATAAAAAATATAGCTGCTTTTTATTTAACAGGATGGAGATATTTGACTAGACACATTAAAAAAATTGTATGTCTGTACCAATCCAATCAGCTTAAGAACTCGTAAATTTAAAGCAAATTTAACCTAAATTTAATTCAAGACATTTTATTTACTGTCAAATTAATGTGTACACTGTACAGTATATTTACAAAACATTTAGGTATTTATCCTATACGCTAAAATTAATATTAAAATCATTTATTTAATAATTGCATATATTAAATCATTAAACGAGTATGAATGAACTTTTAGGCATTTACGGTATTATTCTATAAATTATTAGTTTTTATTCTATAGCACAAGGCCTTTAATTTAGCATTTAAGTGTTTTATCTAATTTAAAATTGGAAATCACTGTCTATAACAGCATGCAGTTATATGTAAAGTGCAATGACTAATATTGTATATAATGTACTTGAATAATTTTCTTTAACAAACTAGAGGTAGTACATACATTATATGCAATATGCATATTATGTAAATTTTTGAGTTTAGTATAGCTGGATAAGTTTAGTTATCTACCGAAACCGTCTACATTTTTATCGGTCGATAACTATTTAAATGTGATAGCGCATGATTTGTAGAATTAAATTGGTCCTCACTCGTTCTATATATAGCCCACTGCATGATAGATAAGAATGCATTACTTACCTACTTACACTTAATTTATAAACTTGTTTCATCTTTCTAGAACCAGGTCACACATTAACTAATTAATTGCATATAGGTAGGTACAGTTCAAGTAAAACATATTGCTAATTCACAACCATAATAAGTAAGTCAACTCATTATTACATTTATCTATGTACTTTATAGATGGATTTTCTAAGGAATTTACATCTTTATTCTACAAAAGATTCCGTTAATTATTTCATGATTGATTAGATAATTTTATTAAGTGTAATTATCCTTTTTCTGGCGTAAAAACAAATCATTTTCATTGTTTACATATATATGTACATAATGTACTATAGTGAACTTTATTTAAGCAAAAATTGCAAACATTACATATATCTAAGTATTATGCATTCTGCACTTACAATAATAAGAATAAAATAAATGTTTAATTTAATTTATTATACCGGTAGGCGTATCTATAATTGGTCTGAGTAAAAGTTTTATATTCAAGGACAATAAAAATAATTATTTTTAATCATATAAAATATATATAAATTAAATGAAATACTAATTTAATACACTCACTAAATAAAAATAAATGATCAGCTTGTTTTATGAAAAACGTGCATTTCCTGTAATTATTGATCAAATCTTTAGATATATTGAATGGTCATGAATGAGATTAAATTAAAATTAAATTAAATCCTTTAAAATGGTGATATGGAAAGAAAAAGCATTAAAGAGATGTAGACGTCCGAGTTTATATCTCTTACTTATCGTTACAATTTTTGTTCTGCAATAACTTTAAAAACAATCAGGGCCGATTCTTCTATGGCCCAACACTTTGTCTTGGTGCAATGTTCAAACGGCACCGAAATTGTGTAATTATTTGCATGATGACGTTAATTTAAAAAAAAAACATATTTGTTTTTTAAAAACTTTTATTAAAACTACAATTTCCTTAAAAATTTAAAGATATTTTTTTAAAAAATTATTTACTTTCGTTTTGTTTACTTAATTCTACACAATTAAAAAATCATTCTTAAAATATTCATTAATAAAAGTTACAATACTTAAATTGCTATAATATTTAATAATTCTTAAAATTTGAGAATTTAAGAATTTCAGGGTAGTTTAGGTACAATATGTAGGTATTTATAAGAATGTCGTTAATGATTTACTAAAAAATGCTATATCTAACTACATACTTCCAACGACATGGAAATAATCGACTAATATATTATTAATGATAGTTTTAACTCTTAAACAAGACACTGTAAATATAACTAGTCAAAATGAAATTATGTACATTGTACAGGGTGTCCAACGTAGATGTCAAAAAATTAAACAGCAATTATGCCAGAAACTATTTGGTCAATCTTAATAAGTTTGAAAGCTAAGACTTCTGAGTTTTATTTTTACTAAAGATCTTGAAATTATCACTTCTAGAACCGATACTATAGAACTATGAATCAAACAAAAATCAGCGCAGTATTTTTTGTATTTTAGAATATTGTTAAGTAAATAAATTAATATAACTACCTGTAACATGTTCTGCAATTATTTCTTCCAAAAACCAAAACTTATCCTACTTGCCTGGTAATTTTTTTTTTTATTTTTCAAAATTTTCCATTTTTATACAATAGCTTTTTTTTATACCAGTATGATGTTAATCAAGGGTTTATAACTTTGGTACGGAGTTTTTAACGCCCCTTAATACTGATCGTAGCATTAAGCACCATTGTCTTTCTCTTGAAATTCTAAGTCGAAATATGCATGGCCGTCCGTTCGTCTGTCCTTGATCAAGATTCCGGCCAAACGGCTGAAGCTAGAAAACTGAAATTTTGACAGTTTATTATGTAGTTCTAGAGTAAGATCTCTTATTGTTTTTGGAGCAAATCGGACAAAAAATAGGGGAGGCTTTGGTACAGTGTTCACCTAATTTTGATATAAACCATTCATTTATTAATTAATATGACAACAATTATAGGGAATGCAAAAATGAAGATTTCTTCATAGACCAAAAAGTTATACGACCTAGCATTAAAGCGCTGTAATCAATTTTATTGAATTTCTATGGTTTTTAATCATTTACTCGAAAAGTATTTAGATTACGGAAAAAATGAATATGATGAAAATAATAGAGAATAAAAAAATTAAGATTTTATTCATAGACTAAATAGTTCCACGAAACACCGTTATGGCGCTGCAATCAATTGTATGTCATTTCTAAGGTTTTTAATCATTTGTATTCAGTTTACCCAATTATATTTGTTGTAGAGACAAAATAGACACGTACAATACGGGTATATTATAATCAGCGTAGCTAATTTTTCCTTCTTTACTGATTTTGTTGTCTATTTGTAATGAAATGATGTTTGTTGACTTGTGGATACACACTCGATAATAAAATATTTAATCCGTCACGTATAAAACAAACAAGAAAAAAAATTTAATAATTATTTGGAAACAAGAATGTTTTGAGTCAAAATATGTCGGTAATTACACCAATTTGTCGAAACTACAAAATAACCTGCGAATCAGACATTTTTACATGTGTTTTATATGTCGCTGAATGTACCCATATATTGCAAAAAAAATTATAATTAAGAATAGCTCAATAATTCTGATCTAGGAAATATGTCAATAGAAGTTATGTTGGCTTGAATTAAAAGAAGTTAATTATTATAAACCGACAATCAACAGACAGAGAGGTAATGGCAAAAGTAATTTTTGCAAAACCTTGAACAAACATATTTAATTAATATGTCCATTAGAATTTATAGTAAAACATTAGGACATATTCTGGATCAGTTAGTAAACTAACTACAATTGTATATTGCATAATTGTGCTCAAATACTATAATGTATTAGATGTTTCTCACCATAGATAATCTCCTTTTAAATGTACATGTACATCTAAATCTAAACCTAAAGTGACAAATTAAATTAGTGAATATAAACTTGTTATACCTGGACCAGTTCGTGCCTCTTCCCGTTTTTCCCCTTTTAATTAAAATTAGGAACGTTAGAATAATATCCGTTTTTAGTTTAATATTTAACAAAAAATCATCATGATGGGAATATTTAAAGAAAAAAGTGTTTCTGAGATGCTATAGTCTTCTACGGTACCGATCAGCAAATAAATGCGCATACCTGATTGCTTAGTTGCAATTACATTATCGACGCATAGGAACAAATCTTGTAATTGCAGGAGTACTCAGATTCTTCAAAACATCAACCGACACAATCAACTTCAACTTGAAATCCAAGTTAAAATCCAAAAAAAAAAACGGTTTCCTTTAACTACATATGAGTCTTTCTTCTTAAAGAAAAACTAATAGTAAATTACTGGTACTGGATGATAAAAACCTATAAACAAGTTGCAGATTATCACGTACAGACTTCATGTACATTTATTTATTGTATCCGTTACACACACATACGCGAATATGTACATATAAATAAACAATCTTTCTAGCGTAGTAAATTGAATCACAACAAAATTCAGGTTTAAGGTTTTTAATGGTCTTTTTTTTATATATTAATTATTGTAGATTGGCACTTGCAATTCCGATATTAGATGAAGGTCACAGTAAGTGTTCAATGTACGCTGTTAACTTTACAGAAGTAATAGCAAATGGTACAAGAATTGCAGATCCTTCATGGCTAACTCAACCTTGCATACATGGATGGGAGTTTAATTATACAGATATTCCGTATACAACAATTGCTAGTGAGGTAATTACATATATAAATTAAATGGCTGTTTTTTTTTTCTTTTTTTGATTTATTTGTTTTATTGTGTGGATTAGGTCAGTTCGCTCGAATAACATTTTTAACAGTTTGCGCTAATTGACTATATTTTAACAAGTCTCCGTAATTTAAAAATCAATTAACACACCAGATTATTCTATTTATTTTGAAATTACCTATTCCTATATAGTACATCAAATAATCTCTGGCTAATTACTTATTCTAATTTGTTATGAGTTATGACCTTTATTTGAATTTTTAATAATTTTTTTTTTTAGCTCGAATGGGTATGTGATAATGCAGCTTTGCCAGCTATTGCCCAAGCTGTATTTTTTTGTGGTGCTATTGTTGGAGGTCTAATTTTTGGATGGATTGCAGATCGTTTTGGACGTATTCCATCGTTGTGTAGTTGTAATTTATTGGGATTTGTTGCTGGTGTGGCAACAGCTTTCTCCGGAAGTTTTGCAACATTTACAATATGCCGTTTTTTTGTAGGATTTGCATTCGATAATTGTTTTACAATGATGTATATTTTAGGTAAGTTTTAGTTAAAAACAATTGTTTTCATCAAAATGAAGATATATTTGCACAATATAATGTGACAAGCAGAGCGAGCTATTAAGAAGTTTTGATTATTCCAGAGATTAAAATGTTCAAAAATCTTAATGGAAGTTGACATAAACAATATCTAGTTTAAAACAGTGATTCACGATTTGCTTTGCCTCACTCGTAGCCAAACATTTAAATTTGTTTAAAAAAATTAGCGGAAATCTTTGGAAGTCTATGACAATGGCAAGATATTGGGTATATCGGTATCGCCTTTACTTCCGATAGAATTGTTAAAAACTATTAAGGTTGATGCCTTAGTGTGTTTCTTAAGCATGCAACATTTTGCTAAAGATCACACCTTAAGAAACACCGTATATACATAGTTAGTGTTCATTATCGATCAAGTGTTATGAATGTCCCAAAAAGATGCCAAACATTAATTGTTGCTGTAGCAATTCATCTACCCGACAAACTTTTTTTTTTGTCCGTAGATCAAAACTGTCCACAATTTGCCCTTATTACGTACAATACTTATATAATTATTGGTTAATTGCAATTATTGGAACTTTTTGTCGTTCATGTTAAATATTATTTTATAAAAGTAGTAAATTTAGTAGGTAATTTTATTGCAGTACATATATGCAATTAATTTACATATGCAATATATGTACATAATTCAAAATTTTAAACCCTATTAGTATTACCGTCAAGCTGTGACTATGAGTCACTATTCAATATAAAAGAACAATAACTAGAATAATGTGGTTTAACGCAAAATCACTAATATGTATTTTATTAAGTCAGAGGAAACATTATATTTTTTTATTTTGATAATATTAGGTACAATATTACACAAAAATAAAAAAACCGCATACACATCATTTATAGCGTGGCGATAATCTTAATTTTCTAAAAAAAACCCGATTTTCAATCTAGATTTAAAATAATCACAATGCACAGTAGGTAGATACATAAATCAAACATATAGAACTGAATAATTTAACTTACCTCATTATAATTTCGATTACTTAATTTGCATTTTTAAATATTTATGTTTTGTAAATTTATCAATACTGCATAATGTTTACGAGACTTTTGTGAATCTCGACATTTGACCCACTTTAGAAAAAAAAAAAAAAAAAAAACGTTTTCAATACAAAATACACACAGAGCCTATTATATCATTTCGTTTAAATGACAAAAATATTAACTAATAAACACATATGCAACTATACTTGAAATAATTGGTGTTTGATTGAATATATTTGATTATCAAGGTTTTTAGAAATCTCAATACGATTTATTATTGTTTTTATAAAATACACAACAATAGAATTGAATAGAAACTTGAATTAAATTTTAAGTATTTATTTAAAAACAAAAAAAAAAACCAAAATATTTTATTTATATGAAGGCTCAGCCAATTATCCTCATACACATAGTTAAAACCATTCGAAACCATTTTTAAAATAGCACCTCAAAATGGAAATATAGCGACCCTGTCAAATATATGTTTGCCAAGTAATAACAGTATTGTTTTATAGTTATTTTTGTAATATTACAATACATAAGAAAAGTCAAAAAAGTATTCTTCCAATAACAAATTCACAAATCCACAAAAAATGTAGAATCGGTTCCCCCACCATCCGCTTTGAAATAAAAATTAAATATGAAACTGAATTCGCCAATTAATGTTTGGAAATTTGCCGAAAAATTTTCCCAATTTTGTTGTTGTTATAAAGATCCAATATAGTTACATATTTATTCAAATGTAATTTACAGTTTATTTCATCAATGTTACACATTTCATGCCTATTGTCAAGTTCAATGTCAAATATCAGAGATATACATATATATACCTACATATTGTCTAATAAAACCTACATAACAGTAAACTGAAAAAAGTTAAAATACAAGATTACTTTCATTAAATAATTGACTGCGCTTTTTTGTTGTTGTTGCATAATTACATCACAGACACAAAAAAAAACCGCAATGTCACGATCAAGTTGATGTGTTTGGTAACATTTATTTGTTGATTGTTATTTCTTGTTTTATACCCGTATGATGTTAGTCAAAGGTTATTATAACTTTGGTACGAAGTTTGTAACGTCCCTTAATATTCATTGTAGAAAACACCATTGTCTTTCTTATAAAATTCTAAGTTGACATATCCATGTCCGTCCGACTGTGATCAAGATTACGGCTAAACGACTGAAAGATGAAATTTTGACAGTTTATCAACTACTCCTAGAGTTGTTTTTGGAGCAAATCGGGGGCAAGGTATAGGGGGAGCTGTGGTACAGTTTTATAAACCATTCATTTACTCGAAAGATAGCCTGAATGTATTAAAAAAGACTATAAGGACAATTATAGAAAATTCAAAAATAAAAACTTCATTCATAGACCAAAAAGTTTCACGACTTACCGTTATGGCGTTGCATTCAATTTTATGTTATTTCTAGAGTTTTTAATCATTTGTATTCGATTTACTCAATATAATATTTGTTGTATAGACAAAGTCGTAGATAATAAACAAGTACTCACACGGGTATATTAAAATCGACGTAGACAATAATTTCTTCTTTGCTGGTTTTTTTTTTTTTTATTTGTTGTTTGCAATATGGAATTCAAGCACATGATAAAGAAATCCAAGAAAGATCTTAATCAACTCTTAGAATTAATAATTTGCAATATTTACTTTGGCATTAGTAAAGACGTCATTTTTTCATTAACACTTTTAATGGTTTTTTTGTGGATGAACACTTTTTTGTCTTTTCGTTTGCATAACCATCTTAATATGCGATTCTATAACACTTAGTTCGAACAAGTATTCAAAACCAATACGAATTCGCAAGCCAAGTGGAAGAAAGAATTTTAAACATTTGTCCTTATACGAATGTTCCGTTTGATGAAGAAATCCTTTCAGGGTATGTTCCTAAGATAGAACCCATTTGTGATAACCACCGCAATTGTTATATAATTGATTATTGTTTTGATTTTTTTTTCGGTTTTTCAACACTGGGTACATCTGCATTTATACTCATTGAACATTTATCTATTTTTTAATTTTAGTTCTTGAATATGTTGGACCAAAATGGAGAACTTTTGTGGCAAATATGTCCATTGCCATATTTTTTACATTCGCCTCATGCGCTCTACCTTGGATTGCTGTATGGTTGGGTAATTGGCAAATGTTAGCCATTGTAACATCAGCACCATTATTTCTGGCTATATTTACACCTTTTGTTGTACCAGAATCGGCTAGGTTAGTTAAAATTTAAAAAAAAATCTCTGTATTTGAAGATTGTAAGTTTTTTAAACAAAAAAAAAAAAAAATTTTCATACCCATCCAAAAAAAAAAGGTGGTTAGTGTCTCAAGGGAAAATCGAAAAAGCAGTTGGAATATTGAAAAAATTTGAACGAATTAATGGAAAAATGATCAATCCACAAATTTACAAAGATTTTACCGATAGCTGCACAAAAATGCAAAAAGATGAAATCGAAAACAGTAACTATTCGGTTGTGGATCTCTTCAAAACACCACGATTACGAAACATAACGATTTTATTGATTGTTATTTGGATGGCAATTTCATTGGTTTTCGATGGACATGTTCGAAATGTCGGTTCATTTGGGTTGAACATTTTTGTAACATTTACGGTGGCCGCAGCCACAGAATGTCCGGCCGATGTATTACTAACATTAACACTGGATCGATGGGGCAGACGATGGCTAGCATTTGGAACAATGGTTTTGAGTGGAGTTTTTAGTTTGGTTGCAACTATTTTTCCAGCTGGTTAGTCTTGGTTCG
This sequence comes from Platyura marginata, assembly GCA_026745375.1. NCBI lineage: Eukaryota > Metazoa > Arthropoda > Insecta > Diptera > Keroplatidae > Platyura > Platyura marginata. The sequence goes on along the minus strand of JANSTT010024457.1, from coordinate 10,340 downwards.
AATATTTATTTGGTTTTTGTTTTTAACCTGTTTTTGGTGTTGTAGGGATTTATTCTGCCATTTTAGCTATTATGGGACGATTTTGTGTAAATATTTCTTATAACATCGGTTTACAGTATGCAGCCGAACTTTTGCCAACAGTAGTCCGTGCCCAAGGTGTTGCATTCATTCATATTATGGGCTATGTGGCCAGTATTGTTGCACCATTTGTTGTCTATCTTAGTTATATTTCGCCAGCATTGCCGCTATGTGTACTTGGATTTATCGGAATTTTTGGTGGAATTCTGGCTCTATTTTTACCCGAAACACTTGGTCATGAGCTACCGCAAACTTTGGCCGATGGAGAAGAATTTGGACGAAACCAAAAAATCTGGGATGTACCATGCATTTCCAAGTAAGTTAAGTAAAAATTAATTAAACAGCAATCTCTTATAATCGATTTTTGTAGAAAAACCGACGACGATAACTCAAATTCATTTAAACGATCTTCAGCCACATCAGGCAAAACCGGTGCATCACTTAGAGCATCAACACGAGGAGAACTCGGATCAAATATGCTTTATCGATCAATTCGATCTAGAAAATCCGTACAATTGACAACGTGATATTGTCACTGGGGATTATTTTAAATCATATTCACAAGTAATATTCTAGTCAGTATGTGAATTATCACATTGTAAAAACCGCACGATGCGAAAAGCGATATTAGTGTTATAAGTACGTTTTAGTGTTTATATTTAATATTTAAAAAAAAAGACTTTACATTTAAGTTCCTAGAGTTACTTAATTTCTATTTAGAAAATGTAAAGTAATCTGTGAATATATTAAGTGTATAAAAATGTTCTATTTAAAATTAGTTAATGGTTTTTCAACCATTATGACAAAAAAAGTATTTGAAATAAATTACTAAACTTTACTATTGTTTATTATATTAAGGGCAAACACGTATGATGGCGATCGATAGAGAGTTTATAAATGATGTATAGTATGTGGCACAGGAGGTTTAAACATCATTTCTATCATCAGAATGAATAAAGCGTACTGAACGTCTAGATGGACAGATACAACGACAGAGATTTACGACCCACCCAAAAATTAGATTGGGTAAGTAAACGGTATTTAAATAATAAACATCAGCAATAAATGTAAAAGTTGAAATAAATTAAATTGTGAGCTTACGTCTCCTTACTTAAATTGACAGTCATGACAATTTAAATAAATTTATAATTAAGATTGAGAAGAACTCAATATTATTAAAAGATCTGTGAAATGAAAATTAGTTCCAAAAGGCAATTGCAAATGGTTTTTAATAGAATTAAGAATTTCATGGGTGACTGCACATAAATATAAATAATTCAATTACATTTTAATTAAACATCGGATTTGGGTTTTTTGAATATAAAATCTGTCAAGTGAATAAATTTTTGTTAATCTAAGCGGAGAATATTTAAATTATTAAGTGATGGTTCAGAATACAAAATTTCAACATTTTATCTAATCATTGTATTGTTAAAAAATGAATAAAAACAATAAATTGTATACCCCTCGTTATGCTAATTTAACGTCTTTTTCGTCCACCAACTTTCTTCCTTGGATCACGTTCTCCAGCACCACCTTTTGGTTTTTTCGATGACGATCTTATTTTGCCTCCTTTTCTTCGTTTATTACCAGATTTTTTCTGAACTGGGTTTGCTTCGCGTCTAAAATAATTTTTTGTTTTTTTTAATATTCTGATTAATACATTTTTATAATCACTTACTCAGCTTTAGCTTCTCGTTTCTGAACCGTAATAGCTTTGTCAACATCAATTTTAGGACGTTTATTTAATACACTGTTTATGAGTTCCAGATTTTGTACTCTCTCAGGAACATCGCTAATATGAGATGCTTTTCGTTTTGAACCGGGAATAAGCTCTTTAACTCCAATTCCGCGTGCAGTTTGTTCTTTTGGAATTTTTTCCTGAAATTTACCAACAGACGCTGTGGATGCTTTCGCAATACTGGCTGCCGTTAAAAGCTGCAAAATTTAGTTTGTTAAGTAAGTAATATCATTGTATTGTTGATTATTACGTGTATATCAAACCTGTTTTGAAGATGCCGTCTCTGGACCCAAATAACCAGATCGGGGTACTGGTATTTTTGTCGCTTTTACAATATTTTTCATTCGCTGAATTTCATTTTTAGCCACTTTTTCACTACGTAGATCGACTTTTTTCTGAAATTGATCTTCCATTGGATCGGCATTTTTGGGCACCTCCAATACCCATTCTTTGTCTTTTTCAGCTTGAGCTCGTTTGAATCCATACGTCGGTACCCATTTCTATCAATAAATAATTATTAATTTCTATTAAGAAAAATATAGAAAAAAAAACATTAAGAACTTACGTCCAATTCTTTATCAAAAACTTTTTTCACTTTTTTAATCTTTTTTATTCCTTTTTCTTTGGCAAATTTCTCCCATTTAGTTAGTTGTTTGGGTCCAGGACACTTTCGTGATCGTGGCAACACAAATGTTGGCGCGGGTAATCGCGCAACGATACATTCTTCGACCCGTTCGGTTGGAAGTTCCCAAATATCATTGACCAAAAGTTGAATATTGTCACGCGTTAAATTTTGTAAATAACTATTTTTGTCCAATCTAACGAAAAATTATAATGGCAATTCGTAACGATTTGAAATAAATATTTTAAAAAAATTTACTTCATTTTGGCTTCATCCAATTCATTAGGATCGGAACACATTAGCATTCCCAAATCTGTGCGGACATCTAAATGTTTTTCGACTTGTATTGATTTGAATTTTTCCAAATCTTGTTTTTCTTTTTCCAAAACTGTTTTCACAATATCCATTTTAATAGATTGTCAGTAAATATGATAAAAATTTAATTCTCTAATTCTTCCTACTTCACGTTTCTACAGTGTTTTTATAGGTTAACAAGTGACAGGAACAATCAATTATATGTGAATTGTGGATGTGGTGTGATTGCTGTTCACTTTTGCTCGTTTTACACCATGGTAATAAGATGTCTAACCTAAAAAAAGGTTCGTATTTCGAATCAATAGAAGTACTAGATCATAGAAAGGAAGTGTGAACATTTTCCATATAAAATATACGAGTCGCGGCGTTATATGGTTTTACTTAATACTAATGCAATTTCTTGTGTATGCATACAATTTGTAGAAGGTAAAAAGCCAGTAAGTTTCAATTTTTATTTGGAAGAAAATCTTATATATTCAAATTGTATCATCTCTATTCAAACTCAAATTGTACTGTATCTTCACTGTATTTTTTTATTCTCTTTTCTAAGCTGTTTTGCTCTGCATATTGTTGCCTTACATATATTAAACATGGCCTATGGCCATAAATATGTAATTTTGTTGTAAATAAATTGAATTGAAATGAAATTATTCGGTTGAAATTATTTTAATTTTTAAATAACTTTAATTGGAAATCTGAAATTAATAAGATCAATCTACATTTCTATAATCTAGTACTTCTATTTTCAAACGATTATAATTTTTACAAAAAATCAGGGTTCGCCCGCAATAAAAAGGTTTCTATTTTTTTATTTAAAAAAAAACGTGACGGGTTATTTCTGACGTATTGTTATTTTTGTTTATATTTTTTTTGGTTACGAAAATATATTTAACAAACATAATTTAAAATATTTATAGAAAAAACAATATAACATTAGATTTTTTGAGCCTATAAAAAGACTTTGAATAACCAAACAATTACAAAAGTAATTGGAATCTGAGAACCAATAGCAGAATCCCAGAATGCGCTCGCGAGCATATTTAGAGAGGGACATGCGGATTGAAATGATGTGTTAGAGAGAAAAAGCGTTTCGAGCAGCGCTGCTGTCAAAATAAATAAATAAGTTTTTAATATTTAAATTTAATAAGTAATTATTTTTTTGTTAAAATAAATAGTTTGTGATTTTCTTTTCTCTTACTGGGAGTTGCGTCGGCACAATTTGGTAATATCAATTAAGTTGATAACAAATAAAATAATAATGGAATTGGAAAATTCGTAAGTAAAATAATTAAACAAGTATTAATCATGATTACAGTATTATTTATAAATATTTTAGCAATTCAAACGAATCACCAACAAATTCCGAATCGATAAAATTATTATCCAATGGTTTGTTGAATTTGTATGAGCCTCATTTAAACAAAGTGAATTGTGATCTCAACGAGCTGATGTATAGAATTCAATTTTTCATAATAATTAAAAAATATATAATAAAAAAATATTTTTTTATAGTACGAAACAAAATAAAATCGAAGTTGATTTAACAAACGAAAGAGACCACTTTTCAGAAAAATGTTTAAATGATATGCAACTTATGGTAAGTTACTTTTATTTGTATGAAGATCTCTAATGAAAAATACGTCTTTTTGGATTACCAATACACTCAAATGATGTAGTCCTAAATTCAGTTATTGTAATCCACGATTAGTCGTTTATGCAATAATTTTTTTTTAAATTTAAAATCATAGATTAACGAATATTCCAAATACAAGGAAAAATTAATTAAAATAAAAAAACAAATGGTCAGCATTCATCATCGAGCAATAAATTTGAAGGTTTTTTTTCGTATCAATGTAGCATTATTAGATTTAATTGTTTTCTTTTAGCGAAGAGCAAATATCATTCAAGATATAAAAACTAAGGAACATGAAGCTCATTTACAGAAACTTCAACGTGAAGAAGGTTTAATTGCCAAATCGTAGATAGTGATTTTGGATTTATGCATTTTTTTTAATACTAATTATAATTGTACATAAGAATGAATATTGTTATGTTATGGATGTGAAAAAGTTTAACAAATAAATTTTTTGTATTACATTTAAAAGTGCTTTTGATATCCAGCAACACTTTTTTACATCTTCTATCTGTTGCATACCCAAAATTACTATATTCAGTTCCACCATACCTAATGTAAATTTATGAAAATAAATTGATTACAGTCAACTACCACCTCTAAAGTTCCCTCCCATTGAACAACTAAAATACGGTTTAATAGACGCAGAATTATCACTTATAGTTGTCTTAAAAAAAGTGCCCACTTAACGAACAATAATAGAGGAAGCAAGAAATGAAAGAGGAAGTGTGAACAACCAATTTATTGGCCAATTCCAAGTTACTACAATTTGGTATGTAAACCTTAGGGTTTGGGATTATTAGAGTAAACCTCTGATTTATCGGTCTGATAGCTACGATTAGACTGGTTTGTGGTTTAAATTTATTTTGATTTGTGATAATATTTAATTACTTTTATTAAAATAAAATCACAGACTTTGTTCTGGCGTAAATTTTTTTTTAAAATAAAATATTCATAACTGGTTCGTTCTAAAAAAAATGCTAAAAATTTTATGTTGTAATATACAAATTATATTTATTCAATATCGGGCACATAGCTCAATCATACATATGACTAAAGTACTCCTGGTAAACCTGAATATATGTGTCCTTTTCCTGTTGAGTCATTTGTGAAATTAATTCATCATTAATCTCGTCAATGGGATGTGGAACGCCAGCGACCATGACAACTGGACAATCGTTATCCGATTCAGATTCCATAATATCAATGTCGGCTAATTCAGAAAGAGAAACAAAAATCATCAACACAAAATGCTTTGCCATATTAAAATCAAAAACGCTTACGAATTTCTGTATTATCAATGTCTCGTTCATCATCACTGGAATCACTTGAATTAACATTACTTAAACCTTTAGCTGCCGAACTAGCCGCTGAATTGTTACCCTGTTGTTTTTCATTTTGTAATAGTACCAACATGATGTCTTCGTTCTCTTTTTTATTTTTTGAACTGGTGGACAATGCCATTGGTTGAGTTGATGTTTGAGCCGCTTTTTGCAAAATTGAATCCGTCATTTCGGTATTATTTGGATCATTCGAAATGACTGTGCTTTCCGTCATCCAAACGGGTCGATCTTTTTGTTTTACGGTGTCGGACACTTCAACATCACCAATTGTTACATCTACTCGGGCTTCTTCAACGACAAATCCTTGATTTCGACTTGCTTCACCCGACCATTGTTCATTACTCGATTGACGTATAGCCGTTTTATGTAAGCTAAACAGTAAAGAAAAATGTATTAATTTAATTAATTTAATCAATAAAAATGAAATAAAAAAAACCCTCGTATTGTGTCGATATCAGTTGGCTCTGGTTCCAAGCATTCTGGTGATAATTTTATGTCTTCGACTTCTCGTAGTAAATCGTACAACGGTTGAAGTTGTTCGTTAAATTTAGCTAATAGTAGACGGGAGTCCTTTTTCGGTAATGCAGACAAGTCTTCTTCAACTATGTAACTACAAAATGTGCATCGAAATTCGCCAGTTTGGAAATCAAATAATTGATCAGCCTTTACGAATATCATTTATTAGCAAATTGTGATAACAAATTTTTTAGTGAAACAAACCTCTAAATCTGTAAATGTTTTTTTACAATTTGGACATTTAAAACTGGCCCGACTTGTGGCATCTCGCTCTTCGGTTTCCATTCTTTTTCTCATTAAATCTAATTTGTACTTAACAACATTAACAAATGTTTTGTAATTAATAAAATAATAGTTGACTTTTGCTGCCTTGCCATCCGGTCCAGTTTCCATTTTAAGTCTTACTTGAAGAAATTTATCTGTACGAAGTATTGATATTCGAGCTCTTAATTGCTTTTTTTCGAATTTCAATAGTTCACATATATCATCTTCTTTCATACCTATATTTAAAATGTTATTGGATTTTAATTAAATTTGGAAGACAATACGAGTGGTTTTGACATAACTATTTGTTTGGATTGTTTGATAATAATTAGTATCAAAGGATTATGTCTATGAAATGAGGCATCTTTTAAAGCTTCCATACTTTCTAGGAGAGTAGCAGACACTCAGTATTAAAATAAAAAATAAAAAATGGTTAAACTATGTGAAGGGAGAAGTTGTGAAAGATAGAGAATTTGAAGAATATGTACACATTTTCTAGAAGCTAGATAAATTTGAGAATTTATAACTAAGCAAAATAAATAATTGTGGAACTAAGAGCTCTGTTTTTCCAATATTTGCAACTGTTATATTTTTGTAAACTAAACATTATAACAATGTGACAGAGCTATTTTACGACAATAAAAAATAAAAATTAGTGCAATTTTTTAGATCCTATTTTAAGTTCGTACTTACATGGATTTCTAACTAACATATCAATTATTAGCGAATCTTCAATTGTATAAAAACCTCGAACTACAAGTCTTGCCAATTGCTTTAAAGTGCTCGGTATCTCGGTAAAATATTTTGAATCGCCCATTATTTAAAAAAAAATAGTTTTATATTTTCAAAGCTTAAAAAAACATAAATATTCGTTTAGAAACAATTTCACCACTGTAAATGTCAAAACAACGTTCGGGTGGGTGGATTTTGGTCAACTTATTTTGTTAGTACTGCCAGCTATATATTTTAAAATGGCGTTTTTATTTAAGTAAGAAAACACTTGATGCAAAATAACAGTATGACATATACGATTTTTCGAGTCGAATATTCAAATTTTTCTTCCTGGCTGAAACCAAGACCATAGGGCACAAAAAAGGGGATTTTGCCACATTATGGTACTTTTGTAATGTGTGCAGAAAAAATGAATGAACAAATAGCAAAACCTACCATATATATGAAAATAGAAAGATTGTACCTTTATTTTGCGCTAAGTTTTATGGTTCTAGAGTGATTTTTAAAAAATGTTATAATTTCAACAACAAATTTTTTGCGATGAAAAGTTTTTGAAAACGGCTTTTTTTATTAAATTAGGCATGAAGTTTAGTATAAACTATCGCGCGGAACATTTAGAGAAGAACATATGCATCGAAATTATTATTATGTTAGAGCGAGAAAAACGTTTACTGGTTGTCAAAAAAAAAAAATAATTAATTTTCTGAAGTGTATTAATTAAAAATAGCTAAAAATTGTTATCCGTAATCCGTAATGAATATTATTTGTTGTTAGTATTGAGTACTTGGATTGGGTGAGAGATGAGAGTATCTGATCATGTTATATCAAGTACCCAAATAGTGCACATTATTAATTTTTATAATGTCGTGTCCCAATTAAAGTAATTGTATATGTACTTCAATAAAAAATGACTACTTTTGATAAAGTTCGCATTATTGTTGTTGGAGATTCTGGTATGTTTTATTATGTACAAAACGTTCTTGTTTAAAGTTAAGGATTTCCTGGTATTTATCCAGAGCTTGTATTTTGTTCGCACAAAATGTCAATGTCGGAATGAATGAAAGAGAATGAGAGATGTCGAGATCGAAATAACAATGCATAAAAATCATTTATGAGAGGTAATTCCGATCTCGACACCTCTGTAGCAGTTGGAATCATTCCGACATCGACATTTTGTGCGAACAAAATACAAGCTCAGTTTATTTTTTAATCCATATTGGAAATGTTCACAAACTTTCACTACTACTTTTTACTTGATGAAATTTGCATTCGATTCAACGGAATTTTGATATTTATTACCCGTATGATGTTAATCAAAGGTCCGGAGTTTGTAACGCCCCTTAATATTCATTGTAGAACAAAAAAATTATTACCTTGTCTTTCTCATGAAATTCTAAGTCGTCCGTTCGTCCTCCCATGATCAAGATTCCGGCTATAGTTTTTGGAGCAAATTGGACAAGGTTTAGGAAGGCTGTGGTATAATGTGCACCTAATTTTGATATAAATTCATTTACTCGAAAGTTAGTCGGAATGTTGAAAAATAAATATTACAACAATTATAGAGAATACAAAAATGAAGATTTCACTTATAGACCAAAAAGTTCCACAACATACCGTTATGGCGCTACAAACAATTTTATGTTACTTCTAGTTTTTATAATCATTTGTATTCAATTCCAATTCAATAATCGGCGTAACTGCTTTAAAAAGCTCTAAAATCACATGCAGCAGCTTAGTATAGTTGTAATTAAATTTTGTCTCCCTTATCCTTAATCGTTTTGTTCCCTCTTATAAGATAGGGGTTAGAACTTCCTTAATTTAACCAAGGTTTACATAATTCTCTAAGAAAATTTTCATAGTACATAATATTGGTCGATTAAAATTAAAACAGACGGAATTAACGTACTCACTTCCGTTTCTTAAAGAATTATCTGTATTTTTCGTCTTACTACTTATTCTGGAGCGAAAATTATTCTATACCATAAGTTTCATTTAATTCTGTTCTAGGTGTTGGTAAAACATCACTTACTCATCTAATTGCGGATAACGAAGCACTAACCTCACCCGGATGGACAATTGGATGTTCTGTGGAAGTAAAGTTGCATGAATACAAAGAAGGAACACCAGCCCAAAATACATTTTTTATTGAATTATGGGACATTGGTGGCTCTATTAGTCACAAAAATACCCGTGGAGTATTTTACAATCCGGCCCATGGAATTATATTAGTTTATGATTTAACAAATCGGAAAAGTCACGAAAATCTACAAAAATGGATTGTGGAAATATTGAATAAAGATGGCAAGGACATTGGAAAAGGTTGTGATGGTGATTTTGATCCGGAACAGTTTCTCGGTTCAACACAAGTAAGTTAATCTTTAAAATTACCGACTAATTGACCATGCTATGCTTACAATTTACATAGATGCCTATATTGGTGATAGGAACAAAGGCTGATTTAGTCGATGATGCACAGAGAATCAAACAATTACAGAGAACCGGCAATATTGGTAAAAAAAATCGTTATCGATTAGATTATGTATAGAAATAAATTAAATATTTTCTAGCTGATCAATGTGGAGCCGATGAAATTTGCCTTAATTGTCATGAATCCAATAGTTTAGCGGCTGGAACGACTGATTCAGTAAAATTAAGTCGATTTTTTGACAAAGTCATTGAACGAAAGTATTATTCTAGAGAAAGTCGAGCTTATGGAGAGAAAAGAAAATATACTTCTTCATTTATGTAAATGGTGGGCTAATTTAAATAAATTATTCAAATACATAATGTTCTTATTTATAAATCAATAAATACGTAAGCCAAACTTTTTAATGGTTCATCATCAAATGGTTTGACTTGAACGACTCTTCAGGGCATTCCTTAAATTTAAGACCGATCTCATCTCAGAAGAAGATAAGATAAAAATTATGTGGTTTCAGTATTGAAGAACGTTTATTTAAAATTTAAAATTGACATTGCAAAATTAGATGTTTTATTTTGAAACGTCTACAGATTTAAACATAGATAAAGTATAATATAGATACTGCACTTCATGTATCTAACCTTCATACAAAAATTATTTTGAGTTGGAGGCCC
>JANSTT010024446.1:0-37939 GCA_026745375.1 Platyura marginata | reverse complement strand
TATATATTTCATAAAAACTACCACTTAAACAAAACCGTATCCGACACCATACACAACCCCTCATCTATTTACTTGGCAATTTTTCAAAAATTTCCTTGAATTTGCATAAATATATATGTAGATAGGGAGACATCAGGAAACATGTGAAAAATCAATGAAAAACTCTTTGAGGCATTTAAAGAATTTCCATTATACGTGCGCAGTCTAGAGTATGATATTAGTTTAGTGGAACTCTAGAGAAATGCATTTTATATTCATATTACATTGGTATGAGTGTAAGTAAATGTATACTATAGTATACAAGGACAAGGCACCCACAATCTGAATAACTGTGACTATGATAAGAGTGGCGTGTCATATTTGGTTGGTATACAATTGAGAAAATTTGAATAGCGCATAGATTGTTTATGATTTATTGTGTCTACGAGGTATCTCGGGTATACATATACTTAAGTCTTAGGGGAGTTTTTATTTATTTATTTTTTTTTTTTAAATAAAATTTTACTACAGAATGCTTAAAAAATTTAATCATAATAATTATGAACCTTCATCTTCAATTTCCACATTATTCCGATGCATTTACGGTGTACCTCTCTTGGGGATGTTTTGTTGAAAAAAATTCTGGGTCTATATACGCCGTCACTGTTAAATATATCCTATATGACAGCACTCAAAGGCACATTCATTGTGCTGAAATTCTATGGTGAAATATGCGATTGAAACAACAGTTATTCAGAGTCTGTAGGGAAGATTTTATGGATAGTTGCTTTTATCTTATTTCTGAAATATTCTGTGAGATTTTCTATTCTAGAGAGAAATTTTGTTTATTCGCATTGGATTAAAGATAATCAAATCAGTAAAGGTATGTGCAATGCAATTTCCCTTAAAAATTATATAGCTTGGATGTTGCATGAATAATAATAATGTTGGTTTGAAATAATTAAATAAACATAAAGCGTATTGGAAATAGGATTGTAAATTGGAGATATAGCCGGGACCAATGTACAATTGTACAATCAAAAACCATTTCTGCTATTTTGTACCTATGCAATTAAAATAGAGAAAATAATCCATTGGAATTTTCCAATGGAAACATTTCCAATAGAGTAAAATTGATGGAGCAAATTTCACTATCTGAAGCATGCAAGCATTGGTGAAGAAAATTATTTTACTGTTTTTCTTTAGAATGGATAAATAAAGGAAACACTTCGAAATGACTTATTTAATTTTCTGCTTTTCATTTTCAAGTATTAATGACGTCAATATTCGTATTGTTCGTGTGTTGGTTCGCTTCGTTCGTTGAGCTAAAGACTTGAGATTTTTGATATAGGAGATTTTCTACTACAAATTGAGACCCACACTTACGCACAAGTAGGCAAGGATCGTAAGTTATTGCTCGATATAAAAATTGCCGGAAAACTGTACATTTCGGACCGGATCGTACCGAGACAAATTGAAGGGAGGCACGGTATTGGTAGGAAGCAAATGTCAGGGCTACAAAACGAATTTGGAAAAATCTAAGCACCATAAGAGAATTAATAGACGCAGGAAGAGACCGGGAGACCCTCAGCGTATTAATCAAAGATATAACGTAAAAATATGGTCGTCAAAGTTCGAAACTGAATATGACAAATAGAAGAAGAAGAAGAATAACGAAGTCAGTGTGTAGTTTCTCGTAAAAATTTCTAAATATTGGTCTTTTTGAATAAAAAAAATCACACTAAGAACTTAAGCTGAATCTTTTCAAGGTGTGTTCACATTACATTTATCATTGCTCTACAGTACCGTACTGTCTATACATCTATAGATAATATTGTTTGAATCATGACATTGCAAATCTTTAATTCGTTTTATTGTGTTCAGTAAACTGAAACAGTTTCCAACTTTTTCCTGATTTACATTATATTTAAAGAATTCCGCTAATTTGATCCAGGTCATCGATTATACTTGTTTCTATTAAATTATTGTATACTACATGTACATATATGTATGTATGTATATCGATTTCAATTAAAAAAAAACTCTTTTAATTATATTACAATATTATTAGGTTTAATCAATGTTTTTCTCTACAAACTTATTAATAAATTTATCAAAGAACTCTGTTAGTCGAATATTACCGTTTTGTTATTCTTCTTTTAAAGCTTTGAAAAAGTAAAAATAATCTGTGGCTATATAATCCACCTCCAACTCTCTTCTGTTGTATTATGGAAAATTATACAACAAAAAAAAACTGAACAAAAAAAAAATCCTTGTTCTAGGAAAAAGGTTAACTATGGAACATTTTTTTTGTTGTTGCCAGTTTTTCCAGAATAAGGGATTAGTTTAACAGAACAGCTAGAATTGTTATTTTTTAATTATTCACCATAATCAGCAAAAGCTTCTTATACAGGGAATTATATTGACAAAGAGAGGAAAAGAAAAACATAAAAATGACAAAAAAGCCAGGCTAATTAATGTAAAAATTCAAAAGAGAAAAATTATTCTTAATATAATATATTTTTACTTGCATTTAAAGCAGAGGCGGTTCACATTAATGTTCTGAAGGTTGTTCAATATTTATTTAGCTGTTTGGGAGGTTTTTCTACAGTTGTTCTTCTAATGTATTTATACTAAAAAAAACAAAGATATATATATATATATATATATATATAATCAAGGTAAGCCTCATATATAAAAGTAGAATTCTACGTTAATAAAAACATTTTTAATATTTATTTTAAGGTTAATCTCCTAACTAATACAAAATAATCTAAATATCAACATAAATCTCACAAAAATAAACATTTTCAATCCAATTTTTATAGAAGTAGGAATGGATAATTTATGGGGAGTTTTAATTATCTCTACCTAACCAGAATGTTTGATGATTTCCCTCTGTAGGCTGATTCAAACAATATTGTACACAACAACCTTAGACATTTTTGTAGTGACGTTAGCGGACTTTTCTGAAATTAATTATTTAGCAGACACTGTACCTACTTTATTTTTGTCTATACAAAGTACCTCTAAAATTATTTAATTTTCGAAAAATAATATTATTTTAAAGAAAATTGTATTTTCAATCTTTTTTGCTTTATACATTTTTTTTCAGTTTTCTAAACAAAATATTGAGAAATTCATCAAAATATACAACTTAAAACTAGGTATTCTAATTATTAATAGAAAAATTGGCATATATTGATCATTTTCTTGATATTTTATTGGAAAACCGAAAAAAATGTAAAATTTTACTGGAAAAAAGATTTTTTTTATAAAATTATTTCAACAATTGACTGAGTTATGTTGATTATAGTAAAAAATTCATCGGCATTTTTGCATATATAAAAATAAAACTAGAAATAGAACTTGAGTTCAAATACTGAATATTATCACCGTAAATATCAGAAAATCCGTGTCGGAATACTGAGCTCACGTTCACTTTTGCGTTTACACCTCCATTGAACGGTGAAGATGAACAGGAAGTCAACAATGTTCACTGCAAATAGTTTTTTCAGAATGCCTTCAAGCATTCGAACGTGAACACACTGCGCGAACAACGTTGACATTTATATTCATTATAATTCACTTGTTCACTGTTCACTGTTCCGTTTACATTTGTAGTGAACTATGGTGAGTTCGCTGGCGCTGACATTTAACGGTGAAAACATCAAATCATCGTCGAATAGAAATGAAAAACTCATTAAATAAATTAAGAGCATGTTTGTTTGTTAATATTTACGTAAATATTTTAATTTCGCTTCGATTGACATTATTTACCTTGAGAAATAATCAAGAATTAAAGTGTTAATGAGAAAATAAGTTTAGTTTATGCTCACGTTCATTGGAAGTCTAAATCGGGCTTTAATACGAAATATTTTATATAAAATACAGTGTGAAAGCAAAAAGGACATGAAAAGAGTTTAAAAGTATTAAATTGTTCCGGAAAATTAAAATCGATTTCATTACATACCTATGTACATTACATAAATTTCTGGTATACAAAGGATAAATTAAAAATAGTTTAAATTCCTGTACTAACTATAGCACTTATATACATACATATATATGTATATGTATATATACCAATTTGTAAATATATATATTGAGTTTCACAACCTGTAGAAAAAATTCTTACTGTAGTATTTAATTATGATGCACGTTCAGCTTTAGACATGGAAAATAATACTAAAATAATCTATACCTGTGCCTGTTACCTATACCTTACTTATAACATAACTAATTTATTTTAATAATATATATATACTAAAATTAGTGATAACAATTGATTTGATTAAATCGCTGGAAGCGTAATAACTAACAAAACAATTTACTGGAGAGCAAAATTATATTCGATTTTCGAAAACAATAAATTATTGAAACTAATGTTTCATTATATTATAGTTTATCGATGTATATGTGTTGGTAATAGTTGATATTAATTAATTAATCATCAATACCTAACTATGTATGTAATTATAGATTTATTATTTCACCACATCGTATTTTTTCCATTTATTTTCTACGTAGGTACATATGAATATATATATTATGTTATTTCTAAATAAAATCCTAAAGGATATTTTTAATATTATTATGTATCCTTTAAATTACATTAGGTCCCATTAGTTTATGAACTTGATTCAATTTTTATTTAATTTTATCACGATTATTTCAAAATTCTTTACATTAACAATTGAATTTTTTCAACATAGCTGTTAATATCGTATTTTTTACTTAAAGTTTACAAAGAATATTTAATAATTTTTAAAATTAGCTTAGATTCATAAAAATTGTTTGGTTGGTTCAACAGTTACAGGTCGAAAAAGCTATGATTTATCTAATCGGAAAATTGTAAACATTTCTATAGCTCAGTTATAAAGCCAATCATCTAGAAAATAGCCAGGACATTTTCTTTTTGCAATGACCATCTCAATCCTCTAACACCATGTTTTCAATAGGACACTTTTCAAAAATCACTATAGTATAATATCGAATAATTGTAATCAAGTCTCATTGGATCGGGACCCTTTTATTAATGGTCAAATTGTGAGCTTTTAATATTAATTGAACAAAAAGCATCCAAAAACAGCTGACATTTTATTAATACATGAGAGAATATTTGAATAAATATTAAAATCCTTTTTAATGCAAACCATAATAGTAAAGCACGAGCTAATACTAATACAGTCATGTTGCAGAATATATGTAGTTGGTCTTGATGGTAGTTATCAGATCCGTATCTACTGACAATGGAATTAAAGGGATGAACGATAAATGGTGGTGATTTGAACGACATTGTGGTGATTTGTGATAGCTTTAAATAGTCTAAAGTACATAACTAAATGATTCAGCCGGTATAATTGTTAGGTAGTTATCTATCAAGGATCGGTAGATTTTGTTGACGATGATGACTGACTGACAGTTACCGAACAAAGGTTCATGAAATGAACGTTTTGAATTTTCTCAATGTAAAATTGTTTTTTTCCTTTAAATTCATTTTGTTTGATTTAAAATTATTACAAAAATAACGAATTTGGTCTGTTGATTGAAATTAAGGGTAAAATATCTAAAGAAATAATACTTAATTATAAAATTGGAATTAAATTTATATTAAAGCTGACTAAAAATTACAATTAACAATGTTTTAATAAACTTCACTTTTCATAGTTATGATTACCTAAACGTAATTAATTAATTAATTAAGTCTGCATTCATGACATGAATTGATTTTTTTTTAATTTTATATTTGTCTCCTGAACTATCCTTTCATCCTCTGTTCAATAACAATAAAGTCTGTGATATTTTTTGGATGAGAATTGCAACCAAATGACCAAATAGCTTAGTGGTAGAGGTAATGCCTTTGGAACGGGATGTCCCGAGTTCGATCTCTATCTGGGCGTAAAATTTGAAGTGTTTTTCTCTCATACGGAGTTTAATCCTTTGTCCGAATAGGTTGGATTTCACTTAAAAATGTAGGTCCAGGGCATCATTTCAAGAAATAACTGCTGTTTGTGGATTCAACGAAGAGAAACACTTCAAATGTTAGAAAAAAAAACATGATATAAGGTACGATTGATGACGAAATATAATTTTGGAAATCATAATGTGAAAAGAAAACTTGATACGGGCCTGGTATCTATAAACTTATAATACCTATGGGATTGTCGCTTGTAGTGCATTACAGCCAACAGCCACGTATTGTGGATTAACAATCTCATTTTTTTATACTGTCATTATTAAAGCGTGTATTGTAAAATAGCTTTTATTCCTTTAATATAAAATATCGATGGATTATAATTTTTGTGTTTTGCTACCGTTTTACGTGATTTGTGTATTTAAAGTATATTCAGGACTTAAACAAAGTTGTGGATTTTTTTTTTTAACATAAATGAAATCACAGACCATTCTCACGTAGGTACCAAATTTTGTTTCGTTTTTTATCGAAAATTGTCAAATATGTTTTGTACGGTAAAGTTGAGAGATTTTTTCCGGATTATATGTACATAAATGCATAATTAATCATTTCCTATGTATGTATGTTTGCTGGCTTTTGTTGGAGTCAAGATTGGAATGATAATTGTACGTTTAATCATGTAATTAATCCACTAATTATTAAGAACTCTCTTGTAATATGAGTACAATTAGATGAGTATAGAAGGGATAATTTTCAAATATTTAGTAAAATCTTAAAATCGGTCCAATAGCTTCGGATGCATAAAAATTGTACCAAAAAATATTTGGAAATTTTACGTATAGACACTTAGTTTAGTAGACCAACCAAATGGCTCAGATGATGAGGTTCAAGACCGACTGGAGATGAAACATGAAGTGTTTTTCTCTGGTATGTTGATTTGAATCTGAGGCCGGATGGTTGAATTGTACTTATACTTAAAAAACAGTCTAAATTATGGCATTATCTCAAAATTGCTTAATATTGCTCAAAAATGGAGGTCAAATAGCGAGCATTTGTAAGGTTTCCGTAAAAAGAATACCTCTAGTGTTTAAAATGATGAGGTCATGTTAATTTAGATAAATGTATACAAAAAAATAAAGAGATGTATCTCTAATGGGCCCATCTATCGAGGCCTAAGGATTTTAGCCCTAAACTAAACTAAACTTCTAGCCACTTAATCACAACATTAAAATTAAGTAGATATTTTGGACAATTTAAATCTGATGCCTACAAAACCAAATATAATAAACCAATATGGATTACATGGAATATTGTGTGATTCCCCTTATTATATTTCTATATTTACAAAATCAATTTTCATTTAACAATTAGGAAGATGGTGAAAAACTTTTCGAAAGAGCTTCAGACCATCCAACTTTTATAGCTTATACCCCAGGAACTGATTAACTTAATCAAAACAGGGAAAAAGTTTCACAAAATAACAAGATTTATGTTCTACCATCTCTCTGGTTAAGCGTTAAATAGACTTTTACAATGGATCAGTTACCTAAAGGTCAGTCCGTTTTTATTGAATTTAAAAGTTTTTATTCCATTGCCTATGAATACTTATGTATGTATGTATCGTATATTCTTAACAAGAAATTCTTAAAGGTGTACATTATGTATGTTAGTATGTATATCTGAAAGTTGAGTTGAGGGATAACGATGCCTTATAATTTAACTGAACTAATTTAAATATATAAATCCTTTATGTGTATAAAACCAATTTGGTTTAGTTGCTGAAGTTTGTTAGTGGAAAACTTTGATAACAAGTTTATCTATATATTTAGATATGTATTGTGGCTTCGGCTATGCGATATATTATTACTAGTAGTCGTGGCTCGACAAAAGCGCAATTAAATTAAATTCACGGTAACGCCACTTTTGCAAAACTCGACTAAGCTAGAATGAAATAGTTTTTAGTACTTACGTCAAGTTGAAATATTATTAACGATTTTTTTCATATATACATACATATATACATATATATATATACATACATACATACATATAATATAAAATCTAACTAAGCTATATAGGTACTTGGTAACAATTTGCGTTAAGAAGTTTTTTGTAACAAATTATTGTACAGGAAGAAATTTTATTGTAAAGTTATGTGAACTCTCTGTTTACTTATTTTATGAGTTTTTCTTTGTGAAAGGAAAAATCCTGGCGTACATATAAATCTCATCTAACTATTCTGAAGTTTACTATGAAATCAGAAAAACGCTAAAAAATTCGAATATACTCTTATATATTTTAAAGCAAAGAAATGTTATGCAAATTGTAAAGAAAATTAATTCTTAGATTTGGATTTCTATCAGCAAACGATTGTAAAACAAACGAATTTAGAAATTATTTTAATTGCATTTCATGCAAGAGCTATTGCCTTGGATGTTGGCCACCTGTGGGTACATTTTTCATTGACCGTTCCATTTTTGAATATGTATATGTAATTTGATGTACATATAGAATAGAATATAGACTATAGGGTAATACTAATATAGTAGACTATAGAAAAAATGAAAATTTTTTAACACCATTGTCTTGTAAAATTCTAAGTAAGTCGAAATATGCATGTCCGTCCGTGATCAAGATTCCGGCTAAACAGCTGGAGCTAGGAAGCTGGAATTTAAAGCTGACAGTTTATCTTGTAGTCCTAGAGTAAGATCTCTATTGTTTTTGGAGCAAGTCGGGCAAAGTATAGGAGAGGCTGTGGTACAGTATAAACCTAATTTTTATCGAATATGATAACCATTATTAGGCCATGCAACACGCTGTTGTCATTGGGCGCCCAAAACAGGTTTTATAGACAAGACGTACGGGAGGTAAAGAATATATCTATACACAGCTGTTGTCGTTTATAGAGAATTTTGCATCAAAAACCAAGTCTGTTTATCGGTGCATCAACACCAATACAACGAAGCAAAAGACGGAATGATAAACAAATTCTCTCACACACGCAAAGCTTCACGTAAATATAATAAATACAGACAAAATACAGGGGCAGACAAAGTCTTAGATAATAAGCAAGTACTCATACGGGTATATTATAGTTGGCGTAGCCAAATTATTCCTTCTTTACTGGTTTGTCTTATAAACCTTTTTGGTCTTTTCTGGATTTATTTCAAAACTTTCTCTTATATTTTCTGCCAACGTATTTCTTTCACTAATGTTTCGATCTTTACATTTAATCCCAAAGATATTATTTATTTACGTCTGTGTGGATGTAGATTACACAAAAGGGAATATTTACAGAATACCCATAGTCTTACAATTTAAATCTAAATGATTCGCTTATGCTAGCTGCTAAATTCATTAAATTTTCTTTTAAAATATTTAAAGACGTAATTCATTTGTTTTTTAATAAAATTCTAAATTTCCGATTTTCTATAGTCTCATCAATCACATAGAAGAGACAAAGAACATCATACCATTTCATACCTAAATCAAGAGTTTTAGGTTCTTATTTTTTTTTTCTATCTCCAAATTTCAACGAAACCTTCAAATTTAAATCCGTAATTCATCTAATTCAAATCCAGTAAAAAATAATGAAACGAAGAAACAGAAAAACAGACTTAACTTCTAACCTACGGCATACATACATAAATTATTTATATCCACATAAAACAGGAAACTGTAATTAAATATTCACTAATTGTTGATAATAATTGTTTGTAAAACCATCAGATAAATCATGAACTGCACTAAAATCGTACAATCCATGTGTAAAAGAATCACAGAGATTCATGTTTACAAATCATCACTTGGTTTTTCAATATTGGGTACCGTCAGTTTGGTACCCTACTGATGACAATTTAACAAATCCGATTGTTTCGTATAAATTGGTATTCATTGTGCGTTGCTCTATCGAAGTATGACACAATTGATAATGGCAAAATATTTTATGTAGAAATTAATTAATTTTAAGGTATGGACTATGGAAATGTTGCAAAAAATTAAATTTAAATTACCGAAATGGAAAACATGTTTTATTAATTGATACAAATTGAACAATTTATTAATTTTGGTATAAATCGTATGAATTGATTTATTTATTCAGTGTGTGGTGCGTCGTAATTTACGTTACAATTTAAATTTTGGTTTGAAGCACAATTTATTTTACTAATTTTTTAATTTTATTTTATTTGAGTTTATAATTTAGGCTTAATTTTGTTTACATATGTTATTTGGTCGAGTATGAAAATTAATTGAACAAATAACATGGCGACCGTTCAATGGTAAAAGAATGTATCTCGAGTTATATTGTAAAAATATGTTTGTCAAAACATCTTAGTTAACAAAAGTTATATTTAATCTATTGGTTTTGGATAGATTTAGTAACAGAAACAGATTAAATTGTAATAGCCTTTAAATTATATTAAAAATTCTACATTTTAGTTCAAAAACAATCGCAAAATTAAAAAAATTACTTTACATTCTTTTGACATTGTACGGGACGGTATGACTTTGTAGATGAAGCTTTTTCAAAGCTTTTTTATAAATATTTTGGCCACTATTCCAGTATACATATCAACTACTTATTCATAGATGTCGCAGAATCAATTTAAAATTATTTATATGAATGTGCTTCTAAAAGTTAAAGAAAAGCTTTTCGATTCTTTAAATTTTCTTTATCAAATGACGAAGAATCCAGAGGCTGGAGAATATGGGGGAACAATTCAATGTCTTCACCTCCTTACTAGAATTATGGGCCATAACAAAAAAGGAAGCTAATCGAAAATAGAAAAAACATTTCTGTTGTATCAGTTGAATTTGATTTTCTGATTTTTTTATTCGAACACTAGTTCAAAGGACCTTAAATATTTAAGGAAAAATATTTTTTTTAATCAAAAAATTATTTTTGTACAAAAATCCATCGCCTGAATAAATTAATTTATAATGCAGTAATGAAATTAATTTTTCTTACATAGTTTGTGTAATTGAATTAATTTTTAGCATCCACATTTCAATTTGCTTTATTTTTTATCAAATATTATTATTTGGGCCGATCCCGGCGGTACTGCAATACCGGGCCAACCCGCGACAGAGGTGGAGCAAGCTCCTAGCACTCCGTCAATTTACAAAAATCAGTTTAACATTTGTTGTCCCCCTATGGAGGATCTATCAGATGTTAAGCTGATAAGAACAGATACTACACTTTGATCTTAGCCTTTAGGCCGAGAAGCGATACTTGAACAATGTTCTCTATGAGATATTCATGAAATTTTACTGTACTGCTTTAGCGAAACATAGCAAAATTGGTTAACACAAAAATATAATTTATCATCAATTGTACTTCATCAAGGCATGTATGTATGTATGTACATATTTTCATCCATATGGAATTTTTATTCTTATTTTCATATAATGAATATATGTATGTATGAAGTAATATGTATTACGAAAATTATCGCATTGAAAATAATTTTAGTTTTTCAATTCTACAAAAGCCCAAACCGAAACCATCAGTCATCAAGTTTTTCATTTCCAGCAGAGCTTACATTACGTACATATGTGAAGCGAAACATTTAAATGATTTTAGCTTTTTATGTACAAGATACGAGCATATAATGCTGAAAACCATATAATTGTTATTAAATATGAGAAAATTTTCATGAATATTCGTTAATAATAAAATAATTTTACAAAGAAATTAATTAAAACTTTGATCAATCAAAAATCCTCATAGGTATAACCTTCGAAAGCTTCATTCAATCTGTGGGTTCCAGTGTAAAATTATTAATTTTCACCAGTTTTGTAGAAAAAAAAAATTAAATACATAAATGGAAAAGAGTAAAAAAATATGAGATGGAAGATATTTTTTTAATTTTAATATGTACAGCACAAGCTTCGTAATAGGCATTTTTTAATTCATTTAGTTTTTGTTTTGTGTTAGAAAATATCTCTTTTGATGACGTAATTCGAAAAAGAACTAAACTTTAGTACTCTCGCACAATGTCCTTCATTATTATATAACTGAGTAATATGAGATATAAAAATAATCCCGACGTTTTTTTTTTTGACAATAGGTCGTTCGTCAATTAGTAATTAGTAACTCAATATTTTCCTATACCAAGTTCAAATGTGGCGTCGTTCAAAACGTATATACTAAATGCATGTGCAATGTACCTACACATATGTACAGTACATACATAAGAATAAGATGCTTTTTATTTAAAAATAATAACTTTTTATTCTTATGTTTTGGTAGTCTAATTTGTGATGTTGATATGTACGTACATACACTGGGCATCGAGAGTATATATTTGATTTCTAGTGACTTAAACTTGAACACCTATCACATTTGATATTTCTAATACTTACATCCATCAATTGAACGTAATATAAACCACCACTCATACAGGCATTAGTTAATTTTCTTGATATTTATTCATTATGTTTATGGATTTTGAGGAAATCGCTTTTCTTAATAATTCCAAATATTCTACTGCAAACAAGAATACATTTTGAAGAAAAGAGAAATGC
The DNA here is from genome assembly GCA_026745375.1 of Platyura marginata. Lineage (NCBI taxonomy): Eukaryota > Metazoa > Arthropoda > Insecta > Diptera > Keroplatidae > Platyura > Platyura marginata. The sequence continues at coordinate 25,515 of JANSTT010024446.1, read as the reverse complement.
AATTATTGTATACTCAGTTTATATTCTATATTCGCTGATTTTCGATCTTCGAAATGTATTCAAATCTGTGAAATTCTGCCGCAATGTCAAATACAAACTTTTAATTACCTAATAACGTAATAACCCATTTAAAATAGATTTGAATACCTAAATTAAATATTTTGTTCTTGTTAGTATACAAATGCATTAAATTAAATAAAAACAACCGCTCTGTGTTGTAATGTAATCTAAGGTCAATTATTGTTTTTTAATTGAACTACAAAACCCAACCCAAACCCATCGCCATATTTTATAATTATCTTTTATTCATTAAAAAGAAGATTAAGAAAAAAAAAATAAATAAAAACCTTTTGCTTCATGGAATATACTTACGTACAATTAAAAACTAGAATGAAATAAATTCACGTCTAAATTCCATTTTTTTTTTCATCTCCTTCAAGTCGATTAATTGAAATTGTTGCTTATAAACGCTTAGTACTTAATGCAAACGCTCTCTTATAGTTGTTGTTTGTTCGGATAATTTTTCCTCTTTTTGTTTTGTTTTTCATTTTTTTGTTTTTTTTGTTTTTTTGTGAATTTTTAATGACAAAGTCGTTACACGTTCGATATTTGCCACAGCCATACACTTATAATGTGCATCACAAAAGTGAGTCTGAAGACTGGTTTCAAGATGACCAAAAACAAGTAAAGTAACCAGAATTATTATGGCGTTCCTTGGATTGCCATTAAAAAAATATAAATTTATAGATTAATGGTTGGTTTTATAAAGAGTTAAGTGCCAGTTCAATTGCTTGTCTTTTTTTTTCTTTCTTTTTCATTCTTATATATTCCAGTTTTGTTTTTTTTTTTGTTTTTTTTTTGTATTTATTTATTTATTGGATAAACAGATAAAACTGATCAATTTAATTAGGAACAACTTTACAACTATCAATATACATATAACGGATTGGACATGCATTTTAGCTAAAGAAGTTGATTAGCCTGTAATTATTTATAGTGGCTGAGGACAAAAATAATAAAACAAATGACGATATACATACATACACATATGCAAATATACATATATGCCTATATGTTAGAAGTCTTATTTATTACCATGTAATTGATCTGTATCTGGATAATATCGGAATTCATATAAATCAAATGAATATATTAATAATTTGTTGTCAATTAATCTTTGTATTATCTTTACACCTGCAAAATGAAGTATTAATTATTATATTAAGATTTACCTACCATACACTATTACAATATTACAATTACTTGCAATGTACTTACGCCTTTGATGGTAGTAAATTTAAATTTGTAAAAGTATTCGATCGAAATTTAAAAGTTGTCTAAATCTAAATTTAATTTAAAATCTATGTACTTGGTCAGTGGTGCGCAAATTATTTTTTTTAATTTGAAGCATTTAAATTTTATTATAAAAAAATAATTTTTAAAAAATGGATTTCGCGTGACCAAAAAGAAAAAGAGTGTTCGAATTAATACAAAAATTAAATAAAAAATATCATAAATAATAGTAACAAAGTTTGGTATTGTTTCCCTATAATTAAAAACAAAAAAACTTCGCGTAGCAGAATCAGGTATACGGACAATTATAAATCGAGTACTCCTAATTTTTAAGAATATAGTTAACACAAATCACTTGAAATGTGCACAAATCAATTAAAAACGTTAAGATTAATAATTTTAATTTTTAATTTTGGATTTTTTAATTTTTAATTATTTCATTTTAAAAGTTAAATAACGGTAATTTTGATTGCAAAACATTTGTGTCAATATCCCTAAAGAGGTTAAGATCAAATTTATGAAATTCGTAGGAAACAAAATTTCAGATTTTCCCATTTTTTTCTTATACAGATTTTCAACAAAAATTCCTTAAAAAGTTCATAAATCACCTGAACTGCATGACCATTGTACGGAGACATCGTTAGGATGGAGCATTTCAATAGAAAATAAGTTTATGTCATTTATTACGTATTTAGCATTTATTTTGAATTTTTTACAAAGAAATTTATTTTTTTGGTCGAAATTTTTGATGTTTTCAGGCGTATCTGTCGTCAATTTTCAAAATGCGTTATAATCTCCATAATATTACCTAAACATTTTTTGGTATTGATTCGCTTACAAAATGATTATTTATGCAGAAATATGGCCCTACTTAAAAAAAAACATTGAATTTGCGACCATTTTAGTTCTCTATAAAACTTCTTATTAGTTTTAGTTAGCCCCTAAACTACTGTTATACCGTAAAAGGCAAAATTTACGTTTCTAACCAACGAATGAGCAAATTTATTTAGTTATATTTATTTTCTACCCACCTAATATACCATGTCAATTGTTAATTAATTCTTAAGTAATATTTCACATTGCAAAAATTATATACAAACCGCTACATAATAACTCCACTAATGATATGTACAAGTGCTATTTTGCACAGATTCACAAGGTTCGGCAGACAAAACCATCTGACCTTCAACTTCCAGACTATGTCTCTCGCGAAAAATATTTAAAAACTGTCTATCCATCTTTGTTCTTTAGCCATTTAAAAAACCCTTCTAAACTGCATTATATCATCATTTTTATCTTTATTTTCTGTATATATATTCTTTTGCGTAAAGAAGTTGGTTTTTTGTTCTGTTTGGTTTTCTGCGTGCATTAAAACTGACTTTTTACTATATACGGTGCTACCAAGGGCCCGACCACAATCTATGTGAATACATACATATATGTGAATGCGCGGATTCCGCATTTAAAATGTGCGCAAATGGCTTATGAAACCCTATCAACCATTTTGTATTTTTCTATGAACTATTTTTTCAATTATATAAAATGTGGATATGTTTTCCAAAAATTCAGAAAATTGACATCAAAGTTTTGAATTTTTTTTGGCTTTTTTTTCAAATTTGTTAATTTGTTGGAATTGATCGATTAGGACAGATTGTATTACTAAATTGTCTAATATTTTTATAGTGTTGATTTTAGAACAACTTTTTAGTAATTGAGGGAACATTGTAGAAATACTCCAGAGAACACCCTGCGAAAAAATTACCTTTAATTATTATTTACAAAATAATTAATAATAATAATAATATAGAAAAAATCTATTATTAATTGATAGAATAGTTGGCAACACTATAACACCAGAACCGATGCTTGTTTTAATGGGATTGTATAGAAATCCCATTAAAACAAGCATCTTCTCCTCTCCCACTCTACAAGCTCATACTTTCTCTATTATCAATCTCTATCTGTATGGCTAAGTTATGCTCTCAATTAGTTTTCATTAAAACACCCTAAAAACGGTGACTGTGTACGCCAATGGATGCAATACAGCAGAAACTGCACTATTTCGCTTAGTCGCATTTCATACAGTTTGGCACGGTCGAACAGGAATAAACCAAATATTTCTTAATGGAATTAGTACAGGACACTTTTTATGCCATAGATTTTGAAGTGGTCCTGTAGCCAGTAGAGATTCCTGGTAGTTATTTGTAGATTGTATGTATCGAGAGAGTCTTAGGGGTTCTTTTACTTTTGCAATTGAAGGCATCATTTGAAATCATTTTTGGCTTCCTTGCTGGCTGCATGGCACTGTCATTCGTTAGTTTATGCATGACCCAAATAATCTCTTTAGGGTTGATATAAAGATGTCTAGTGCAGGTTCCGGTAGCGACTTACGATTATTGTTCACTGGGTCTTCTTCAAGCATTCAGTAAAATACCAGCATATAATGCAGAATTTCTTTTGAATGTATTATTAATTGCACCGCAGTTTTTATACCACACAAAGGGAACAATATACTGATAGTTGCCATTAAAGTGGTTTGGTTGAGTTCTTTTTTATTTTTATTTTTTTTTTTTATTTATAATTTTGCAAATTTCATGATACAAAGTTTTAGTATTAGGTACCCGAAGCATATTTGCTATGCAATCGTAAATTTACTGATTATAGTTTTGGTATTTTTTTTGTTTTGTTTTTTTTTTGTATTTGATAACAATCCTACATTATTAGGAGACGGAATTTCAGGCTTTATATAGTGAGGTCTGAAATAGCATATATAATAGAATTTTACATGTGAACCTTTATATACTAAACCTATTTTAGGTTTTTAGGTATAGAAATTTGCCGTCTGTCTGGTTTAGCAACATCATAAAATCTCTTACTACACGCAATAAATACAATTCTATTAAATTATTGTAAATATTTCTATGTATATTATGTACATACATATGTGTATAATGTAAATATTATATTTAATTTATATTAGGATAGAAGTCTGGTAAGGTTGTGCATAAGATGTCGACCCTAGGATGCATATGCGGGATCTATTTGACCTCAGATACATTTTATACTATATATAAGTATGTTTGGTTTCTTTAGAAAATATTATGCTAATCCAATATTTTATATTTAACCACGGCTAAGTAGTAATCGTTATAGGTTATAGGTCCAAAGAATAATGAATCAAACAAAGGAACGTATGACACAAAAAGTGTGATTCAGTTTAAGAGAAAATGGCCGCCATAATCTCTATTGGGAAAGAAGTGCTTCACAAGTTGTGCAGAGGTAGGAAATTTTTTTTATTGGTGACGGATTATATCCACATCCACAAATAGCCTTAACAATTAATACAAAATGATTCAATATAGCCGAAGTTTCAAACATATGGTTATGAATAGAATTAGAAAATATTAGAGCCCAAAAAATGTGTCAGTACAGTACCATAGTAAATAGTCAATCCATGCTTTATTCTGATCTCCTTGTTTTGGAAAGCTACAAATTTATAAATTATTGCAACAATTCATTACAACAGTTCAAAATTAAATTCAGCCATTTTTGAATAAATGAAAACGGCGAATTCTTCATTCCGTCCATACTGCTGCTCCCCAACGTTGGGTGCATTTAGCTCAATTATAGATAAACCCATATGTAGATTACGCCCATGAAGCCTACTGTCAAGATTAGGCTCGCTAAGAATTGTTGGTACAGGCAAGCCCATGTAATTTATGAGAATTGAACGAAATTTTTCAAATCTGAACTGGAGACGAATAATTATAAATTTGAAAATTAAACGTTTCGGTTAGTTTAACCACCAAATCATCCCCGACAATAGTTCGCATCTCAATGTCTTTCAGTTGTTGTTATCAACAAGTTTTTCTTGTATTGTTAAAAATATTTGATTTTTGTATAAGTTTGACTTACGCGGTTGCTCTTCCGTCTAAGTAATAAAGAATAGTGTGATTTTGGGTGATTTTTGTTGATTGTTGTCCTTCAGGTTTTAAGTATAGTGTTTTTGAATACAAAACATGAATACACAACATACTTGAAGACCAATAAGTATAAAAGTACATTCCTTAAACTGCTATTTGACAAAATTCATTGGATAGTTTCTAAAAATACGATTCCTTTTTAATTGAATAATACTAATTTTCTTGTCATCATATATAATTCCATATCAAGAACATAAACCTTGTTTTAATGAACCGAACCCGTTGACTACATAAATAGCTCATAACTTCTTTATTCTTTATAAGCAATCGAAAATGCAATGCTGAAAAACTTGTCAATTGCAATCATTCCTTTATGCACATATTTAAACCATAAATAGCTTGATTGATATTATTTATGCGTTTGCTTGTTGCAATTTCCAATAATTTTTTTCCCTTCGTCCCATCCAACTTATAAATATTAATCTTGTTCTGGTCTTGAGATGTCTTCTTGTTTCTGATGATGAGAACAGCATTACATTGACCATATAATAACAACAGCAATATTGTATTGCAAAAGGATGAGCACAAAAAAAATAAAAAAAAAAAAAATACAAAAAAACTGGTATTCCACCATGTCTTGGACACGATTTATCTAAGCTATGTGACAAGTGTCTGTCAATGTCAAAGTCCTCGCAATGGCTTTGTATCGTTAATATGTAATTGATGTTAGCTTCAACGAGAACAAAGAATAAGAACGAAATCAATACGTATAATGGCAACGGACAATAAATGTAACAAAAATATTGTATGGTATCAAATATGGCGTTGATTGGTTGATATTATGTATCATTTTCAATCCATTTTGTAAGCAACGAAACATATAAATATGTATGGTTCACTTGGACATTTATTGAGAATCACCATTGACTTTCCCCTATACATAATACATTACTTAATCGCATTGAATTTTTCTTATTCTATTTACAAAAATTTTACTTCATTCTATTCTATAATACCAATCGAACTGTCAATAATTAATCTTATCGTTAAATTAACAAGTGCTATGCGGCAATATTATTGCTTAAGCTTCTTTTAAATTTAATTAAAATAATTCAAAGAACTATTTCTTTTCTTCTTTTTTTTTAAGTAAGTCTTGATTAGTTTTCTTAACTGGAAACGGTTATAAGCAAGCCGAATTGAAATTTACATAAACTTCATACAGATTTTCAAGAAATTAAAACATTATAGATTTTCAAAAGATTTATTTTTAAGACATTTACAGCACCTTCGGGTTAAGTTAAAACTTTAAAATTGACAAATGCAATGGAACGTAATTCTGTGGGCATTACTTGAAGTTTATCGCTTCCTTTCGCGCATATATATTCATTTGAAGGACGTATTTTTAAAGTAAGGCTCATTTAGTAATATAACAGTGGCGTATGGTGGAATTTATTTTTAACTTTCGGAAAATTCGTTAAAAATCATAAATAATTTTTAATCCTTTGTCTTTATTTTACAACAACATCAACAGAATATTATCCAAATTCTCAGATTAGTCTAGTCAAATTGGAAAATGGCGGCAAATGGGTATAAAAAATTCAGTTTAGAATTAAGTCATAGTTACAAAATTGATTTTGTTAACTTTATCCATTTTTTTGTTTGTTTGTTATAACGCACGTATTTTGTTAATTTTACTATTGTTTTGATAGAATTTCATCTTATTTAACAAAATCGATTCTATATCGATTACTTATTTGAGTTTAACAAAATTTTGTCAATATTGATGATTGCTGATTAAGGATAAATTAAATAAAATAAAATAAATAAAATTTTGTATCGAAATGTAAAAATTTAAAAAAAATGTTGATATCTTTAATGGGATAAAAATGTTTGTTGGCCGAAATTTAATAATAAATTCATTTTAGTTATTAACAATGTTTTTTGTTTTATCAATATGAATAGATCTTTTTTTGAGTGTATTTTCCTATTTTCGTCTTTTTAGTCCTACGTTTTGGATGTATTGAATTAAAATATAAGTGATGTCTCTATAGATTTACTTTGTTGACTTTCATATTAAATTGGAGTAGGTATAAATAATGTTTTATTTTGTCTACTTTAATAACATTTTCCAAATTAATTATTAATACAACACAGAGCAATAGTTTCGTTTTCTCTAGGGCGTTGTTTACTAAAATAGCAATTATTCACTTTATCCTTGTCTATCTTTTTAATATTTTATAATTTGTATGCACAATTTGGCTTTCAACTGTAATTTGAATAATTCATGTTGTAGTAAATAATGCGCTAAAGGCACAGGGTAGATGAAACTTGCGGTGCTGTATTTTAATAAATTAGATAGACGAATGTCCGAGTATTGTAGCTTTATGTTTTTTTAAATTCCAAAAATGTGTTTTTTTTGGGTAACTTTTGATATATTACTATAGCAGGCCAAACATTTAAAAATAACTTTTTAAGCGAACTTTCATTAAATATCCATATGGACAAAATTAAATTTCTTTAAAAGTGGTAATAATAAAAATGAAATACTAATTTAAAAAAATATGTCTTTAATAACGCAAAAGTTTCGTAAAGTTTGTGTAAGTTTAAAAAACCACAAGGCATAGTAAAAAAAACCAGTCGTTGAAATGAAAAAATTATAGCCAGCAATTTTAGCGATGAGCGATGAGATGGTTAACTATAATGCGCAAAACTTTTTTTGTAACACAAAAGTCCGTTGGACTCCGCTTTAATTCCTAACTTTTTCAAAAAATTCCAAACTTTTCCTAAAAATAGAGAACAAAAAAAGAACAAATAAAATTGAATTTTTCGAAAAATTATTAAAAATAAATAGTGGACAATAAATGAAAAACCAGTACAATATAATTTCGGTATAATTATTCGGCAGTTCAGAAAAAGGTATTTAAGAAAAGATCTTGTTTGCAATCTTAAAAGCACTTTTTCTGAGACAAATGGCCACTAGACGAATGAAAAACTACCGAAAAATAGAATGAAAGAAAATCTATTTTACGCATTTTAGCAATGGAATGGTCTCCTAAGACTAGCTCATAGCTGATATCTAACATCAAATCCAATTTTATATTAGAAGATAAATTTTAATAGATTAAAAAATTCGCAAAACATCAAACTGTTTTCCGCTGGATCCGTTTTTTCTAAAACTTTTAGTACAAGCCTGTTTTAATACTTAATAATTTGCTCCTTTAAAATTTAATAAAATTTTAAAAATAGTATTTTTTATTTTAACACTAATGGGTTTTTGGAAAAATTATCTATTTTTTTGTTGGAGAAATCAATTTATTTATACTTAAATTAATATAATAGTTAAAGAAAATTTTCTCCAAAACTTGCTCCCCTAAATTTTTCAAAGTATAAATAAAATGTTTTGAAAATACGATGTTTTTTTAATCTCAAAATTTTCTTGAGAACTTGAGAAATTACTAATATCTACTATGAAAAAAATTGCTAGCGAAGCGAACAAAAATAAATCACGTTTGCAAAATATAGATGGTTATTTGACAAAAGGCCCTAACATCAATTTTTTCAAAAATGGGGTTTTTTTTATTAATCTGGTAATTTTGATATACTATCTGGCATCATTTTTTTTTTAAATTTTACGAAAAAATATGGTTTTTCCTGACTTTTTAAACGTTTCCTTGAATAAAATACTGTGTAAAAATATTTAATGTTTCTCTTCTGAAAAATTTGAAAAATTACGGTTAAGACCTTTTGTCAAATAAACCATCGATTTGTAAATAATTTTCATTAATACTTATTATGATCACTATAATAGGACCTGTAACTTTTGATAACAATAACCGGCTGATAACATTAAGCAGAAGATTATTTTTAAGTATGTAATTCAGTTTTGGGAACGACTGATTGTAATAACAATAACCAATTGATAACATTACCTGTGATTATAATATCCGATCTCCAATGTAATCGTTTCGTCAATTAGGCCATTTTATGATGCCATTTTCAAATACTTGGGGAACAAATGCCTCTACATAACGCCCAAATACCCCTCCTTACAAATAATATAAATGTGAATAGTTACATAATAGATGTAAAAAATTATTGCGATGGGAGTGAGCAAAATTTTTATTTAATTTTTATCTATAAACATAAATGAAATATTATATTACTGTAAGCTACATATGTATGATCTACAAGTAGACATTTTATAAGTGTCTAACAGATTTCACTAATTTAATACAATTTTAAAGAACTTTTGCTGTAAGATCTATAGTAGGTACGAGTATATGAATTTATAATGATTTTTATTGAAAAATAAAAAAAAAAAAACAATTTAAGTAAGGGAGTAAAAAAAGAAAATTATTCTGATAAATTGTAAAAAAAAAAAAATCCTGCATGTATACCAATATTGATGCTAAATTTAAACCACTGAAGTGTTAGTAATCATCCCAATACTTACACACATATGAAAAATAGAACTTATAATTATGTACAATGATCAATGAAATTACGTAGTGCTGTACACTTGTACCTACAGAACAATGTAGTTATATGTACATACATTGACATTTACCTACTCTAAAAAAATATCAATTCGTTTTATTACTATTATTTTAACTATTGTCCTATGTCTTCAGACTTTTTAAAGAAATAATTGTATACCTACAGAGCAAAATTTAATTTTTTTTTTTATTGAAAACAATTTCAAGTGTTAGATCGGAATTATACTTAATTTGAATAAATTAAAATAGGCACAAAAATTAAATTACATGTCTATACGGTAACTACATTTATTACGTACTTTAATTACATATTTTAAAATTCCGCACTGTGCTCAAATAATTTCTTGTCTAGCAATAATTTTCTTTAAATACCCACTGATGTGTACTTGAACTTGCCTAATGAAATGAAACAACTATTATTACAAAAATCCATTTATATACACATACATACATATATACATGATGTACAATGTACATTGTGCACTTATTTAATTTACTGCACCTGTTGCTACAAATAAAATATGGCAAAATAATTTAAACGTAATACTGAATACATATCTGGATTTAAAATGTCTATTTAAATGGAAAATATGTTCTAGTCGTTGATTCTAAAATTCACTCAATAATGAAATAAAACAATATTTGTACACGATCCCTTATCCCTTTCATTATTTATATTTATTATGTATGTACTTATACTTACCTCTATGTCTTCTCTATAATATGTACCTACACATAGACTTCCCACGTTTCTATATAAGAATATAACCGCGCCATCATAATTAAACCGTACAGTGTATGCAATAGGAGTTGCTTTATTCTCTTTTTTTTTTTTTTTTTTTTTGTAATTTCAGAGGTGGGATTTTTTTTTTTTTATTTTTTAATAAAATTACAAATGTTTGTATTATAGTTCTGTTAAGTAAAGATATGTCTAGCAAGTTCTGTAGTATTGTAAGAGTTTTCTTTACCTGCTGTAAATTATATAGAATATTTAGTTAACAATTTATAGATGCAATAAGCAATAAGAATATTTTATTTATTTTTAATAAGATGTTTAAAAATGTTACAATATATTGGGGGAACCGGAAAGTAATCAATTATTTTTTGCAATTTTTATAAATATTTATTATATTAATAATCTGGAAGGGTTGACCATGATAAGTCTAGCTTATCCGACAATTCCTGTATAGTTTGATGTGGATCAGTCTCAAAAAAAAAAAATCATTATCCAGCTCAGTTGGCCTTCCGGAACGTTGACCGTCAGTCAGATCAAAATCACCTGATTGCAAACTTTTTAAACCAACGTTGGCATTTGTTGACCTTCAAAACATCACCCTATGTTGCACAAAATCAAAATTTTTAATAATTTTTATTTACTGATGAAACTTTTGCACGTACTTGATGTATAACGTTAGGCACGCGGAAACTCAACTACCATTGACTGTTTAATATCGCCAACGGTGGTGGAGTTACCATGTTCCAAATCGTTTTAATGCGTTCGGAGACACAATCTCGATCTTATAAAAAAATTTGGTGGAAATTAATTTTTTTTACGTGATATATAGTTCTAAAATAATATTACATCCAATATACTATTTGAATAGTTAGTATACATGTACCATGGTTTAATATTGGACCTCATTTAGGAGGTTGTTTTTAGATGTATATTAATGATTGCTTTTTTACCTTTTAATGGAAAATAATTGTTCAAGATTATTTATGTATATACAATCGTTATTGTAATAACTGGAAAAATTCTATTTGAACAAAAACATTATGTGAATTCTTGAGAAAGCATAAATGCAATATAATTGCTGGATGACTCATAAAACATAAAAAATAAAAAAAAAACGCCACATCAGCGTCCATATCCAGCTATTATACTTATGTAAGTCTTTAGCAATACTTTATGGTAAAGAAAAATATCTTTGCTTTGTTGATAGCTTGAGCGTTTAAGATTAATAATCATCATATTTATAGTCACTATATAGAGTTGCAGGCGTTCTTTTGTATGAAAGGTACCTACGTAAATGGTTTCATGTAAAAACTATATTTGCCATTTTTATAGGCATCATGTTTGGAATAAATTATTGTAATTATAGCAATGCAATTTATATAAATTACATAAATATATTCATCAGCTGTAACCATATATAGAAAATGGAATACCGCATCTAATGTTATATTTGTTGCATAATATGACAGGCCCTTCGAAAGGTAATTTTTTTCCTTCAGACTATCAGGCTCGCTAAATATTATATCGAATGGAGATGTTTCCAAAAATGATCAAAATGATTTCTCGATGGGGCACAAACACGTTAAAAATTTAGATAGAGCGGGTAGTAAGCTATAGTTTAGGTTAAAGATGAAGATTTTCAATTTTACAGTAAAATTTATGGAATTCAGAAAATAAAAATTAATTTTTTTTCAGATTTTCCCAATTTTTTCTTACACATTCCGTAAATTTGCCGCCAAAACTGCCAGTTTCGTACTTGGATCGCATTCAAATCTCTGGTTGTGGCATTTTTTCCAGTTAACTGCTTTAAAAATCTATCAGCAAAAAGATATTTGGTCGACCGGCGATCATTAGGGTGGAACATTTCGATAGAAAATTGGTTTAAAAACATCGTGTTAGTTAAAGATTTTTTTTTTAAATCTGGCGTTTGGTGTTTAGTTTTGAGACTACTATGAATGTTTGAATCCAATGATAAATACTCGACGTTAAGTATTTATTATGAATTTTTCAAATTGAATCCGGAAATGATAAGAAAAATATAATTATTTCTTCCTTACTGCTTTATTCAAAAGTGAACATTTTTCATTTTTATTCTTAACTTCTAAAGATCTGTATTTAAAATAGTTTTAGTCGAATTTTTTCCATCAAAACCGAAAAATATTTGTGTTCCTTTCGTATGAAAATTTATATTAAAATTGCTTTAGGAATTTATAGATTCCCATGTATTTATTAGATAAGTGAAAATCGAATAGAAAAACAATCGTAAGCACTCAAAATATACAATAAAAATATGCATAATCTAATATATAAATTAGTGTTAACTGACCGATTTGATTTAGTTGAAATTATCGCAACTATACTGTATAATACATATACATTTAAATACAAATTCTAATTATTCACTTTTTTTTTTCTCTCTTTCAAAATTACAGATTGATTTACACCCGAACACTGCATTTATAATACGTGAGACAATTCATAATGACAAACGATGACAGCGTCTGATGTTTTTTTTTAAAAAAAACCCTCAATTAATCCGATCGCGTCTCAGGTCTCAACCACTATTTGCAATAATTGCGTGCAAGTGCATCATAAGTATATAAGGTATGTACCTATGTGTATATATATTTTATTAAGTAATATTTTATGTTTATGTGCTTCATGCTTTAAGCGCTATGATTAAAAACGCCAATGCATAATTAATATGCTAATAAATAATAATAATGCAGCAAAAATGCCAAAGAGCAAAGAGAAAAAAGACAAAAGAAGTTCCACGCACTTTTTATGTTTTCATTGCGCGCGGCTCGACGCTCTTCGAGAGCGCTAAACCAACATTATTATAACATATAGAGTGGTTTGGCCTTGAATAATATAACTAAATAGCTAGAGGTTATCGAACGTCTTAGATTTTTGCGCGATGTGCAACTCAAAAATGCAATAAAAATTAATTGCACTAGGTATGAGTGCAGCGTACAGGCACAGCTCTGGGGTTTTGTGTAATAAATATTGTTGGTTTGGTACCCATTTAAAAGTTTTAGCAATTTCAATTTTTTTTTTCTCTTTTTTATTTTTGAGGAAAGATGGCGGATGGTAAATGATGATAAAACAAGTTTAAATTCTAATAAGTAATAATATAGGATAAATTTTGGAAGGGGGGGGTATTGTATTTTTTTTCTATATTTTCATACTATAGTACAGAAAAACATCTACATTTATTTTGTTGTTTTTCAACGTGATCCTTAAACGAGCCAATTACCGATTTTAAATCACAACTATTGTACATATAAGTACATATCGTCCTGTCTCTAGCAATACCGCCTATCTGACATTTCGTTTGACATCCGTATTTGTACAGATATCATTATAGTTCTTGTGGAAAAGTGTTTTACATGTCCTCTCCTGACAAATTTAAAAAAATGTTAGATAGGCGGTATTGCTAGAGACAGGACGATATGTATGTACCTACTATGTATATGTACGTATGCACTGTAACTGTGTGTATTCATTATGAACACTTTGTTACTTTGTACTTTGTACATGCCTAACAATAAATTGTAAATTATAATTTAAAAAACAAGAAAAACAAAATTGTCACATTAAATAGTATGGTGCAATTATTTCTCCGTGATTTCGTTTTATTGCACACATTCTACAATAAAAGAAGGAAAAAAAAAGAAGTAAAAAAACTGGGTGCATTTTAGTCGTCTGCAGCGATCGCGAATTGTGATCATGGTCAATGAATATTTCAAGGATTAGTAAGTTTATTTTACAATTTATAAGTATTATTGATTTTAGTTACAAATTTTATTTAAATTATCATTTTTCTTCTCCTCACATAATTGCGAAACTATTTATTTCAAATATGTATACTTTAAATATGTAAGTATGAAGTATTTAATGAGAGTTATCGGTGAGCCTAAGGGATTCTGTAGAATTGTACAGAAATATACGGAGATTTTTCAATGGATTGAATAAAATATGTATTTACATAATGTAAAATGTCTACGATATTTTGATTGTAGAAATATAAATTTTTAAAAATTACCCTCCTCCTACCATCTATAATCATTGCTCAAATTTATTTGTATGTAATTCAATATATTCACTATCCACTCTAAAATTGATCTATCACAAAAGACAGACGATGACACTATTATAGGAGACATAGGCGCTAAAAATTTCGAAATTTAACAAAATTAAAATAGCGCCCAAGATTTTAGTGTGTGAAAAGGACAAATAAAAATTAGTGAATCGTGTCCCAAAAGCTAGATATTATATTTCTATTAACCCTTTCGACCCGGATAGTACATATATGTACTAGTAAGAGTTTGAACATTCCTTTGCTATTTGAAAGCCGGTTTGGTAGGGTTAATTACATTGAGCAAGGAGTTACATCTTTCACTATTAAAGAACTTACCAAAATCTTGAGAAAAATATCGACCAGTCTCTTGTGGTCTCTCTTGAGATTTCTTATCCAAAATGGAATTTTAGCTGATCTTTTCATCTCTCATAAATCAAAAGGAACATCAAATTATTGTGATTGTATATTTAGTTTCCGATCCACTGATTGTAATTGGACATTTTTTTCGTATTCATTTTTATATCCACATCTGTACACAGAGCAAAATAAAATGCCAAAATAGAATTAGGACAAGACTCAAAGAAAATTTTTGATTCAATATATTCTAGAAATGTATTTCATCAGGCTTTCTTTCATCATAATTAAAGTAAACACATTTCTTAAGTAAAAAATGTCATAATAGATTAGCTAAAACGTCTTAGCAGAAATTTTGTCTGTGTGTATATCTTAATCAGTGGATTCAGACCAAATATATGAACAGTTAAACTAACGAAATACATTTTATTACTAAATGTTGAATCCGAACCAAACTTGAAAATACGTAAAGACTAAAATGTTAATTGAACTGTTAAATAAAATGATCCGTCACAAAAGGCAGTGAATCACGTTCCTCAGACAAATTTGTATCATCTTTAATTGCTCTTAAGACACATTTGTACCAGAGAGATTTTCTAATAAAATTTACTTCTTTTAAAAATTGATTTGCGCCATTTTTGTTGTTGAAAAGTTGGAAAATAAACAACGATGCAGATGCTACATGCTATATAGTACATTAATAAATGTAAATATTTTGGAATCAAAGTAAAATCACCTAAGTGCATTTAATTTGATGATAATAATTTCTGTAAAAATTTCTCAAATTTATCATCATTAGATGAAAAATGTTAGAAGACGATAAAATGAAATGATTTTTAAGTAAGTTCTGCTATTGCTCACATGGCATAGACCACGTGGTGAACATGATTTCCGACAATGACTAAAAATGCTCGCAATTTTATGATTTTGAATCGTATTGATATTGATCGTAACGGTTGTTAATCGATCGGCATATTTATGGATATTAATATTTGAGTTAAAATTTTACGTAATTTTCTTAATGTTTAAGGTTTTTCGATTGGGAAGAACATTTACAGATTTACCTATTTTAATTAATTTTATGTACATACATAATTTATCATGCTGTAATTATTAAAAAAAAAAATCATGTATTTTGA
This sequence comes from Platyura marginata, assembly GCA_026745375.1. Taxonomy (NCBI): domain Eukaryota; kingdom Metazoa; phylum Arthropoda; class Insecta; order Diptera; family Keroplatidae; genus Platyura; species Platyura marginata. The sequence goes on along the minus strand of JANSTT010024446.1, from coordinate 9,493 downwards.
CAAAATAATATCTATAAAGAGTAGTAGAGTAAAGAAAAACAAGATCACTTGCCATTTTTCATATAAAAATCACCGTTCACAAAACAAATTAATTAAAATGTATGAAAAAATAAAAATAATCCATGATAAGACACTTAATCACAAACTTCAACAAATACTTAATTAAACATCACAAAACAATAGCCCTTGATCATATGACGATCTTGATCCTAGTAAATCCTTGCAACGACTGATCATTTCAGATGATTCTTCTGACGATCTCATAGTCGCATGCATTTAATTGCATGTATCTTCGAGTTTTCTTTCTTCTTCAAATTCTGCATTTTACACGTACAAAACGTACTTCGACATTCGAGAGTGTATAAGAATTTTCCTTTTATTTATCCATTCCATAATGGGCAACACACAGAGCGGGAATTGTATTATGTACACGAAAAACACCCATACAATGTGACCGTTTTTTTTTTCTTGATCATTTTTTCTCTCTCAATATTATGGGAAGACTGTTTGTATATACTGAAGTACATGTTACACTCATTGTATAATAATTAAATAAATAAATAAAAAAAAAACCAATAGGAACTTAAGTTGATTGTTGTTGCCCCCTAAGAAAACTCCTGATATTCACCAGTATTGGCATTTTGTCAAGTTCGACCATTTTTTTATTTTTGAGTATTTCAAACGAAATTAAATTCGCAGTTTTTTTTTTGGTCAAAAAAAAATATCTATGTATTCTCTTTAGGCTAAATTAGTATTCAGCGCAGATACATTTTTTTTGTGTGTGTGAACCTTAAATATTCAAATTTGATCGTTTTTAGTTTGCTCAAGTCAAGAAGCACAATGCAATAATAGCAATAAGAAATTAAAATTAACAACAACAAATTAATCTAAAAATGTATATTGGTAGCTTATATTTAACCCTTTTGCGCACACAAAATGTTTGTAAAGCGTCACTTGTGAAATTTAAACTTTTAGATAAGATATTTAAATTCTTACATATATTGAAGCATTACGATATTATATGAATAGATATCGATAGTTATTTTAGAAAAGACCCTACTGTCATTTTTCAAATTTTTCAGGAGAGAGCAAAATACATTTCATTGAAGGGAACGTTTAAAAAGCGGTGAAAACCCATATTTTTTCGTGAAATTTAGTAAAATATTTTTTCGTGAAATTTAGTAAAATAATGTTGCCAGATAATGTAAAAATATCCCAAATTAACAGATTTTGTAAAAAAATTGTTTTTGTCGTGTAAATCACTAATTATTCCCTTAAAACTCACAACACTCCACAAAAAATTTCCTATCCTTTTCTCTTTATTTAGTGGATAACACACAGTATTTAAAAAAAAATTGTATTATGGGATTTTTTACCAATTCATTCATTTTTACCATTTCATACCAAAAATTAAACTTAGCCAAAATTATTTGTCTTCGGGTAACGGTACACTTTGTCGATCTGTATGAAATTACACGTCGTGACATTGTAAACGTGAGGCCTTTTTGACAGTCGAACTTTAAATACAAGGGACTGTATAAAAATATCCCCAAGATAGGACACCATACTAATATAAAATACTTCTGCTATGTCCTAATTTAAAATGTTAAATTGATTGGCATATACCGACGTGGTCGTGAGAGGTTTCGGCATTTTATTCTGATTCGCTCAAATCACCCTGCCAATGGAAACTCATATATTGTGATTGTGAGCGCTGAAAGCTTTTTATTGGTGGTGTTACCCAATAAAAACGCTATTTTGCAATGGCTGAGGATTGAGAAGGGTACATTACATATTGTATTGACTTTGGAAATCATTTCCTCAGTTTTTTTTCCCTTTCAAAATATCGAAAATTCTAAATATAAACTTTGATTTGTTGCCAAATTGTTATTTTTTGTTCAATTTTGAAGTGTAAGAGTATTTTAAAATGGTAATAACATATGTACATACATAGGCTTCTTTAGGAATGTCATGGTAATTAGTTTAGAACTCAGACACTAGACAGACTTAAACTGAATTGAAGAGAATAGTCCTAAAAATGTACCGGTAATAGTTGGTTATACCCATAATAAACAGTTCCCTTTTCTCATTTATTGTATGTTCATTATTAATTGTTTAAGTAACAAATGATCGATAAAATACCTAATTTGTTACTTGTAATAAAAGTAAATGTTACACTACGAAAATCAAGTTACATTTTCTACATATATTTCTTGCCAACATTTTTACCTATTTTTCAACCCAATGGTTGTCGCCAATTCTTAATTCTACAATATTTCGGAATAGTTCTGAATATGTCTTGTGATGGGGTTATTTCATCTATCTGTCAAACTGTTTGTTACCAGTTTTGGTAACAAATGTATCTAATTCGAAAAAAGTGCACTTTAACCACCCTAATGATCAGACGAACCCCTTTTTGTAATGGAATAGACTATTTTCCATTACAAATCATAACCTATTAAAATAAGGAAAAAGTTTTTGGAAAAACCAACATTTTTCCAAATATGTAGTGTATTATATGTAATGGAAACATTTTGATCTAATTCACTCGCAATATAGTACAGACGTTTTATTAGTTACTTAACTTTAAAAGTATATAATCGGACATACCGCCAACTGTAACTGATCACTGAATTAGCAATTTGTGTATCATTTCTGTACGATGTTAAAATCAAGTTAAAATAGTTTGAAGATTAATGTACTGTACTGTGCAAGTACATAGAAGGAAATTTCCTGCATGATTTTCTCTATTTATTTCATTTTACAGTTAATCCAAAAATCAACACCTCTCCGACACATTACTAATTAGTCATTCAACTCACTATTGAAAAAAAAAAGAAGAAGAAGTCTAGCAGCATTGTGTACTGTGTAGGTTGAACATAATAAGAAGTATTATGAACGCCTTAGGCCAGATGTTTATAAAATCAATTCCAAACGGTTAAATAGCAATAAATATAAACTTTTCATTGCAAAGCTTTTTTTATTTATTAAAAGACGTCCTCTACCTATAATTATTATTTAAAAACCATTTTATAAAATTGTTAATTTATTCATAGCATCCGCTACCTTTATGCACAATTTTTCTCAATAAAAATTGCGATAATGCGTGGACTGAACTTGCAGATCAAATTAAAAGGCATGTTACTTCTTAAATATGACCGTCGTTATAATAAATTACATGACCGGACTGGCCAAAGAGAAGAGTCTTAATGCAAATATACATATATAATGTATATGTATAATATGTACATTCATACTGCTTAAAATACATAGGGTGGAATATTCAAGTATTGATACTCGGTTCTATATTTATATCTTCAAAAAAAAAAAAAATTCAATTTGGGAATTTTTTGATTTCGATTTGGAACCTTTAGTCGTTGCTGGATGGTACCCAGATGAGCGGTCACATTATCAGCTTAATAACTTGCAAGAAAAATAGATTTTGTAATTTTCTCGGAAAATCTTCACATGTTATTTTGCTTATGTAATTTTGCAAAGAAACGGATTACTAAGGTTAATATATTTTTCACCTACATACATATCAGGCACGAAATGGAAGAACGTCTTAAAACCTATATCCTAGAAATGCTCTTCAATGGTTGCATATCCGTTCATAGTATTCTCTTCCGCCCAACTTCCTACCTTCGGTGAATAAAGTCTCTTGGGGGCTGTTCACAAATTACGTAACGGTCCGGGGGGAAGGGAGGGTTTTTTTCTGGATAAATTTTCATTAATTTAAAAAATAATAATTATAACTGAATTTACAAGTTTAAAATTTTCGTGAGAGCTATGGGATAATTTTAATTATCCTAAGTCCTGACTAACGCTCATCTACAATTGTCAATAATTGTTCATTTTACCTTATACACAGCATAAATGCTGCAAATTCATGATATTTATATGCAAGGTATGCATATACAGTCGAAGTGCATATACGTATTGTTTATGTTCTGTTGTATAATATTGACCTTGTAATCAATGGCATATTAAATCATATTTTTGTAATAATATCCATGGTATCCGTACGTAGATATATAGAAGGTACCAGTTGAGGGATCAAAAAGAAAACATTCAGATCTCTGATATTATCGGAATTGGAAACATAAATGCTGCATAATGAATAATTTGTAAGACATATATTGTCGATAATATTTTATGTTCTGTTACCTATAATTTAGATTAGATATCTTACATCAGAACAGAGATGTCAAACATAAGAGATATTGGCTGTTTGACCTAAAATAATGAGTACTCTATCTAAGATAGAAGAATTCTTTATACATACCTACATATATAAGATAATATGATTTGTGGTGCGGTGTACGATCCTCATCGAATAGATTTAGACATCTACAAGTAACTGCGATGGTGAGGGGTAAAATAGATTTATTATGAACTCTCATTTCTAGTTATATTTTTTAACAAATCCCTTAAGAACGCTGCATCCTACTGCTCCACCTCCAATAAGACGAATATTTGTTTGTAATCTTTTTTATGTCATTTAAATTTGTTCATTCATTAGTCATTAATAATCATTATTCATTAGGGATTGTTGATGTTTTAATCATGAATAATTCTGTCGTCCGGTTTTTCCCGGTAATAGTGTGAAAAAGTGAAGAATTTCTTGTAAGATTTAGAATTCTATATTATTAATATGTGACCTATGATATAACTTTTTTGGCACGATATAATGGGAAATTAGACAAATTCGATATTTTCTTCTGGTTTTTTTTTTAAACATAGAAAATCGAAAATTAAACTCAAACATTTTAACACCTTTGCTTAGTCAAATCACCTTCAGCTCTAAATGTAAAGTTTTTGAATTTTTGAAAGACGTAATTGATAATTTATGGAAATTTTGTAACTTTATTTAACACCAGTTGAAAGCTCACCGATCATATAAGTTCTATAACTTTAATGGAAGATTTTCCCTAACCCTGAACAATTATTTAAAAAATTCCAAAAAGTGATTTTTCCGCATAGAATTCCGCATAGATGTAAGTTTTTTTTTTTTAAATTAGTCCCATGAAGATTGGATCAATAATTCTCACGAGACGCTACTGTACAGTTGAGTTTTCCTCATCGTTTCATTTTAACCCAAGGTTAATTAATTATCTGCACAGATTTTAAAATTTTTTAAATGATGACTAAATGATAAAAAAAAAAGAATATTAAGTCGAGTACAATTATTTTACATGTCCATATTGAATTTCAATAAAACTACTTACTTAAAAAAAAAAATAAATATAATTTCAATTTCAATATTTGTATTAGTTTTTCTATAACACTCGTTCGCCGGGTATGGGATGTCTATACGGTTTCGTTGATTTTACAAATAACCAAAAAACTACATCATGGTGAAAAGGTCGAAATGAAGACGATCGCTAAACATTTAACCACTTCGATTAAATAAAAATGTGACTTGAAACCGGTTCAATAAATAGCAGTGGAAGAGTAAATATTAAAGAAAAAAAGGGACTTAAGAAAACACACCACAGATTATTAAAACAAGAATTAAACTGCAGAATCATTTATTTTATGTGTAGGAAATATATATATACAGTGGTGTCTCAGTAATTCGGACATTCTGTAATTCGGACATTCTGTAAACATCAAGCTAATCCGGACACCTTTACAATTTGCATTGTGTACGTTATAATTCGGACACTGCTTACAAATTTCGTACTCGATAGTCCGGACATCTAAAAATTTGTTATAGGTAAACTTGTGTTCTATGGTTATTGTGTTTCTTATTTATAGTACTTCACCACATATACTACATACTATCTACTATACTACATTGTGATACACACATAGTGTGTCGGCAGGCAGCGAAATAATAGAATTGTCTATTTTTTGTGTTGATTTTGAAAACGTATAGTGAATTTTTTATTCTATTGAGAACTTTGGTTTGTTACGCATCGTGAAAAGTTTAGAAACAAATATGAATAAAAAAACGCATAAATGGAAATGTCAATTCATTTATTTAGTTCAAATATTTGAATAAGAACAAGTAATATCCAAGTAAAAGAAAAAGTATAGTTTTGTATAAACAAATATCATAAACTGCCAAATCAACGCAAAGATTCTGCGTTCAATGGGTCAGGAAGATTTTTGTTGCGCTTTCTGCGTTGCGTTCGCGTCATTTTTGTGTTCTATGTGCCTTGGAAATCCGGACAATTCGATATTTCGGACAGGCTCTGGTTTCTAATTGTCCGAATTATCGCGACACCACTGTATATATATTATGTACATCTATATATCTATAAACTAAATAACGATAGTTTGTACTTTTAATTGACCTGATCTCGTTAAGGAATACAGGCTTGTTACAGGTACATATTAATGTATACTCTAAAATATCTAAAAGTGATCTCTAATTGTTCTCGATCAATTAAATTTATTTTATATCATTTTGATGTATTGCTGTACATACAAATCTAAATGACCATAATTCTTATAGGTATATGTAGCTTCTTAACGTCTATAGATAGCAAGTGCGCCATATATTAATGTTGTTGCATCAGAACGAATTATCTAATAGTGGATAATTGAATTCATTCATCATCAGCACCGTAGGTAATTGTTTTATTGGTTACACTCTTGCTACTAAATTTTGATATAAAAACAAGCACATGTCAAATGTAATCAAAAAGTCCATTTTAGGCTATCAATAAGAAATGTTAATTTTGAGCTTCATCTTTTATGTGTAAGAAATTTAAATAGATTTTAAGATAAGTTTAATACTTAAATAATTCTTAATCTTCTTCTATATCCTAAAATAATTTTTTATACCCATATGAGGGCATCATCAGAGGGTATTGTAACATTTGTAACGGAGTTTGTAATGCCCCCGAATATTAACCGTAGAAAAAATGATTTATTTTACCGCCAAATTTTAAGTCGAAATATGTATGTCCGACCTTCATAAAGATTCTTGCTAAAAAGTTGAAGATTTACAGTTTATTACAATTATTTTCGGAGCAAATCGAATAAGGTATAGGAGAGCTGGTGGAGTACTGTATGTAGGTACCTAATTTAAATATTAATTTACTCGAAATATATTCGGAATGGAGAAAAAATGAATTTAAGAATAATTATAGAGAATGAAAAAGTGAAGTTTTTATTCATAGACAAAAAAAGTTCCACGACCTACCATTATGGTGCTGCAATCGATTTTATATCACTTCTAGGGTTTTTAATCACTTAGGAAAAATGTATTCGGATTAGAGAAAATTGAACATAGCAAAAATTATAGAGAATAAAAAATTTAAGATTTTTTTAATACATGAAAAAGTTCCACGACTTACCGTTATGGCGCTAGAAACAATTTTATGTAATTTCAATCGTTTTTAATTATTATTTTTCAATATATTTGATGTAAAATAGATGTATACTTAGTCAAAGTACTTACTCATATTTATTATCTACGACAATACGAGTATATTATAATTGGCGTAGTCAATCATTTTTTCCGTACTGGTTTAAATATAAATAATTTGTAAAAAAATTAATTTTTATGGTGCAGACTCTACTTAATGCATCATGCGTATATTGTAATTACGTACAGGTTGGTACATACACGATGACAAGAATTTTCATTTTGAAATGTTCTTATATACTCATATATCTATAATAAGAAAGAATTTTTTCACAAATATGGACAACAAGCATTCCGTCGATGCGTATAAAAAAATTATCACAATGAACTTATGCTGGATGCTGTGTATCTGTATGTACATATGTACCTATTTGGTTAGAGGCACAGAGGCCATTTTTGTTGGAGACTGATTGTGGTGGAAAAAATTCCGGTAAAAAAATTTTTGTTTAAGAATGATGACCGTAATTACGATCTGGATGTCACTAAAGAAAGAAAACGTTTCTTTTCTATCTTAAAAGAAAAAAAAAAAAAGGAAATAAATCTGACAGCAATGTTGAACATGTAATGTAAAATGAAAAAAATTCCTAAAATTTTCCTAACGTTATTCCAAAAATTTCAGTTCAGTTGGTCGTAAAGCTAGCTATTTCACATCATAGATATTGCTTTAGCTTCTTAGCTGTATATTGCAGTAATCCATGTATCAATTCCAGAGTTAAACAATTTTAATAATAAATATTAATTTGAAATTATTTGTCTAGCATTTTCGCTTCTAATGGTCTAAATTCCAAATTGCTGGGACGCTAACAGAACTGTTGGAACCTCTGCAGGACAAAAAAAATGGACAAATGCTGTATTTAGTCCCCAGGAGTAATAAAAATAAATAAATTGTTAATTAAATGTAAATAAAGTCGAAATTGTTAATTTTAATAATTGTTTTGCATCAATTTCAGTTAAAGATCAACTAGAATCATCAATATCAGAAAACTGGTAGCGCCAATGAAATTGCCCTTCCCTAAAATCTCTAAATTCAAATTTTCATGAAGATATCTCGTCAATTACGGACTCAAAATAAATCGATTTCAAAACGGTACATGCAGCGCCATCTCTGGGTTGAGTAACCTGCCGCAACTTATGAACTCCTGATAATGGAATTTTTATTTTTCCGATTTAAACATTTTTTTTCGCCATTTTCGTGGGGCGTCATTTGCTAAAAAAAAATTTTAAAAACTTTTTTGTATTAAATGACGCCCCACGAAAATGGCCAAAAAAAATGTCTAATTCGAAAAATTAAAAATTTTTGGATCAGGAGTTCATAATACTAGCAGGTAACGAAACCGAGAGATGGCGCTGCATGTACCGTTTTGAAATCGATTTTTGGAAAATTCTTATTTATCGAGATATTTTCATGAAAATTGGTATGTGGTGGTTTTAAGGGATGGCCGTTCTAATGGCGTTATTAGTTTTTCGGTATTCCGGTAATTTAACGAATTGCACTTGAAGAGATATTGCCGGATTTGAAGGTTTTTGGGTCCGTCAATTTTTTTTTCTCGATATAACGCATATCTTGTAGATCTTTACCTGAAATGTTTCCGATAAGGAATTGATGCATCTTGTAGATCTTTACCTGAAATGATTCCGATATTGTGGAGCAAATAACAATAAAAAAAAAAACGAAATTAATGAAGCTACATTTATTTATATATATATAATAATCTTTACAACACTTTTAAAGGATTTTATACGTACACAGGGTGAGGGCCATTTCATATCATTTTCTTTAATTATATAATAATTAATTAGATAACAATATTATAATCAATAAATTTATTTTTGTTTTTATAATCAAATATTTTATTACTAGGAAACAGTTTTTCTTTTTAGATTTAAAATATAAAGTAAAAAAAAACTGCATAGATAATATCTCTCATATTGTTGTGTGTGACTATTAATTTAAAATCTTCTCATTCGGTTGTATATATATAATTGATCCTCGATCGATCGGATTGATCGTTCATACTATGTACTATATGTAGGTATACTAAAATATATTATAAAAAATAATAATAATAATAATAATAATAATAGTTATAATATAGATTATAAAACATCATT